>OZ014486.1:22934823-23060569 GCA_963965965.1 Trididemnum nubilum
GGCGTAATGTTTTTCAGGCTTCTGCCTGAATTCACACGTCGTGAAATAAATTTAAGTCAAAAAAATCCACTGTAATTTTTATTAATTAATCCAAAAAAGGTATACAATGATAAAAAGGCATACAATAATTGCAAACCAACATATTTTTCACCATATAAGAACATTTTGCAAATATAGCCTTTAGTTTGTTTGCCACACTGTAAATAGATCTCACTTGGCGAAAAATATATTCATCATCAGGCAAATTTGCAGAAATTTTGACACCACGATACGTCACACTATCACAAAAATTAATTTAATTGTTTCCTAAAACAATCATGGGACTCTGAAAACGAACAAATCCCTTGAATGGAAAAAGAGCACCAACTGATTTTTCTACAATTAAATGCAATATTATGAGGTACCGCATAACTACTACATATGTCCACCAAGTCCTGCGCAGGCCACTGAGGCTACGAGATAATAAATATAATATCATCCGCAAAAAAAAAGTGTTTGACAAGAGCATGGCCTATGACACATCCAGATTCAACAGCATTTAAATTCGTTGACAAATCATTAAGATATAGCGCAAACAGGTACGGTCTTAGCCCCTCTTTGTCTTACTCCAATAGAGACCCCAAAAAATCCGAAAAGTGACTACCCAATTTAATGCACAGCATCTGACTCTTATACCAATACAACAACTATAGCGAACCAGGCATAGTGGACTATTACATAAAATCATTTTCTTGAAAAGCATATAATGATTTACTCGATCATAAGCCTTAGAGGCATCAAGAAATGCAGCATACGTATACAGCAGTATCATGCTTTTTATAGAAAGAGACCGCTTGTTTCAGTAAAAACACACACATATCAGTACTATGCTTAGTTTTGAAACCAAACTGAAAGTTAAACAAACAGTTATATGCTACAAGGGGCCTCATTTTTACGTATTACTTTTAGTGATATTCTGGTACGCATTATTATTCAGTTCTTACCGGTACTTTAAACTTACTTGTTTTGCCGTTTTTCGCTTTATTTTTCTTGATTGTCAGACTTTTATCTAGTTACAAAAATATTCCTGCTTAGGCCTACTGCTGCATGGCTAAATTGTTATAAATTAACTCACAAAAAATTTTTGTGAGGATTTGGTAGTATTACATCGTAAATTGGTATTGTTTCTAATGAATGTTTCGGTAATTACCTAAAACCACATGAAAAATTCTTTTTATTTTATTCAGATATATTATCTTGATGACGGCTTAAGCGGTTTTTACCGATCGCGCGTATTTTTAAGCGGAGATACGCATGATATCTTTTTCAATGTAAATCCAAAAAAAGAAAAAAGGCGAAATGCATGCAGTCAAATGATGAGCGTATTTCTGCAGCGCAAATACGCGTGATCGGTAAAAGCCGCCTTAACTGCTTTAAGCAGAAAACGTTAGGTTTTTTATTGCAATATGTTTTACTGTCAAATAAAAAACTTTAAATATGTCAATTGATATTGCGAAGTTGCTAATATTTTCAATTCTGAGGTATTAAAAATCAACCTCTTTGAGAAACTTTAGAAATTTATTCAAATAAAACACCTGTGATGATCCCGATTACATGTAAAACAGACAGTAGCGTTTGAAATTTGGATTTTTTACTTATGTCATATAATGCGTTATGATATTTGCTCTGGCTAACGCTTTCGAGCACTTTTTTGAATCACTTGAATTCGAACTCCACTTATTTTTGGAGGTTATTCAGAAATTTATTGGAAAAATTTTGTGCTGCTTGCCAAAGAGGGAGTAAAAGTGCTTCTGATGACTTTTTTAAGGTCTTGGTGAGATTTTTAATCAAACAGTTGTTAATTGGAATTAGTCTCGCTAAATTCCGAATATTTAGTAAAAGCTATCATTTTTAATGTTTGTTGTTTTTTGCTCTTGCATATTTGTATAGCAATGTCTCGAGATGATTTTTTATTATGTTTTTTGCTGCAAACAAATGTGAAAAGAAAACGGGATTGGATTTATCCTCAAGTTCAGGGTAACACATGTTTCTGACGTATGCAGCGTTATCCGGTGTCAAAAGGATGACTCTCGATAATGGTTAACCGGCTCAACTGCGCAGCCTCGGACGTCTGTGGTTGGTTGACTTATTAAGCCATCAATTCCAGATATTTTGTGGTTAGTTGACCGATTGTAGCGGATGACGCTACACGTATTCAGCACCAGTACCCTTACTGTAAAATAAAACAACGCTGGTTTTGACAGAACTCCTTCATCGCTATACCCAATACTACTGTTAGTGGTTGATTGCCACCACCAGTCTTCTTAGAGACCCATAATTCAAAAAAACTTGCTTCAAAATTGCACAAATAGAGCACGAGCCGATTGTCCAATATTTATGTCTTTTATCGGACATATCTTGGCCTGAGTAGCCTCATTCCAAGCCAATGCTGAGGCGAAACGGATAGGACCGGTGACTGTAAATAGGAACTGTGATACTAGCCAACTAAATCAAAACCTCTAGAGTCTACTCAGATCCGCATCGTAAAAAAATATCTCCTTTGATAGCTCAGAAAGTTCGTAAAGATCCAAGAACTCCAACTGCTATTCTTGGCTTGCATTACCACAACGCTCAATTAACAGCAGCTTATGATTCCATTTAATTAAAATTGTTATTACTGCATAAAATTTTCACTTACACTTACAACTCTATTGAGGTTCAAGTAATTGTATCCTAATCCAATTACAATGAAAAATTTTAAAACGTTACCTGATCTTTTGAACATTTTTTCAAATGAGTGACTCTAATTGAGAGTTTTCAAATCACTCTAATTGAGAGTGACCATTTCATTGGAAACTTTTAAGTTAAAGAAAGTAAAACGAAACTGAAGAATATTCGTCGCCATTTTTCATTTGCTTTTTTAAGGGTCAAGATTTTTTTAGAGTTAGAGTTAGGGTTTGATTTTGGGTTAGTTTTTAAGCAAAAATTTGAGTTTGGGTAAGATTTTTCTCAGAATTAAAGAGAAACGAGATAAAAGCGTTCCTTGAAATAAAGCTATCAAGTATGAAGGGCCTTTTGTGAAAAAAGTAGCTAATGTTGCTATATATAAAGATTCTTTTTGAGAAAAAAGTGGCTAATGTTGCTATATATAAAGATTCGAACCCCTACGGCGTACGAGTCTTAGGCAGAGGGGCTCGTTCGAAAAATAAGCGACAATCTCCACCAGCCAGCCCTAGTGGAAGCTTTACCAATAAGCCCGCAACACGTTTGGTGAGGCGAATGGAGGCAGCGCAGAGTATTTGTACCCGAGATAATGTCGCACACTCACGAGTCAACCATCACCAACTGCTTATGGGCAATTGGAACATCCTCACCCTCGCAGAAAAAGAGTTAGAATTGGTTGAAAAAGCAAAGCGGTATCATCTCGATATTGTCGGAGTTTCTTCAACCAAAAGACGTGGCTCTGGAACTGTGGATCTGGATGGCGTATGGAAACTCTTCTAACTAGCAAATGAGTTTCAAAAAAGCAATCGATAAAGTTTACCTCAACGCAACAAGAAAGGAATTTTAATGTAACAATTGTACAAATTATGCTATGACATGAACAAAATATCGCATATAAATTCAGTACCTACAATATTATTAGAAATCTGAAAAAAAAAACACACACACACTAACACAAACAAGAAAAACAATATTACATACTAACCTAATAAGCATTTAGTAGAAAGGGTCAACCATTAGCGTAAAGTTGTCTATTGAGTTCTGGACTGTGTTTTTTATGAGTAAAGCTTCTTGTATTTTTGTAGCATTTCTGAATCACAAATGAGAAAAACTTTTAAACTATTCAAATCTGAATTACTTAGCTTGCAGTTTTGGCATATTCCAATGTGATCACAGCAAACTGCTGATTTTGCGGTTTTGTGGCGCAGATGTTCCTGAATCCTAGTTCCAAGATATCGCTTATAATTATATCGCTACTGCTTCTCGTGCTTTTGGTATCATGACGAAAATAAGGCAATTAATTCCCTTATTACGAATACTAAAAAAATTTACTTCGCCTTCATTTATTCTTATCTCACATATGGTATTATAATGTGAGGAACTGCACACCCTTCATACCAGGCGCGTAGCCAGGATTTGGAAAAGGGGGGGGCTATTTTGAAAGATTGAGAAGTGTGCAAACGACCTTGACTCGAATTTTCATTGACCTTGAAACAGTTTCAGGCGGTTTGTCCGAAATTTGAGAAAATGTCTCGGAAAAATCGGAAATTCAAAGATTTTTTCCGCCCAAAATTAGGTGATCTCCAAAAAAAAAAAAAAAAAAAAAAAAAAAAAAAAAGGTCTTCGCCAAAATTCAGAGTGATTTTTCGGCCGAAATCCAAAATTCAAACGTTTTTTCCGCCCAAAATTAGGTGATCTCCTAAAAAAAAAAAAAAAAAAAAAAGGTCTTCGCCAAAATTCAGAGTGATTTTTCGGCCGAAATCCAAAATTCAAACGTTTTTTCCGCCCAAAATTAGGTGATCTCCAAAAAAAAAAAAAAAAGAAAAAGGTCTACGCCAAAATTCAGGGCGAATTTTCTCCCAATTTCGCAAGTTCAAACGTTTGAGGGGGGGCTCTTTTCGTATGGGGGGGCTATTTTCCATTTTTTACAGAAAATCGGCCTCAAAATCACAAAAAACATGCGATTTTGCATACTTCACAAGCCAATGGGGGGGGCTCGAGCCCCCCCCGTTCCCCCCCTGGCTACGCTACTGCTTCATACCTAACACCACTCAAATCTCTGCAAAATAGAACAATTAATTACTTTCTGGAGCATCACCGCTTTGGAGTGCGCAACCTCTAGATAAACAACATAATATCTTTTGTTTAAATTACGTGTAAAGTCAAGAAACGGCTAAATTTAAGTACAAATACATCCACAAGCATCTTCCGGTACAATTCGATAACCATTTTGATAAAGTCCTTGCAATTCACGAAGTGCGGAAGCTTCACAAAAAAAATCAAGTTTATATTCCTAGATTTAGCACAAACATCTAGATTACAAAGATCCATCAGATATAGAGGGGTTAAAGTATGGAACGACATAGCTACAGAAATTAAAAATAACAACGGTAATTTTTTAAGTTTCAAAAGAATGCATAAATAATAAATATACATTTAATCTTAGGCGACACTTACCGATCATACGTATTTACGAGCAGAAATACGCGTGATATCTTTTTATATTCAAATACAAAAAAAGAAGGCAAAAAGCGTGCAGTCAAATGACACTCGTATTTTTGCGCGCAATTACGCGTGAACGGTAAAACCCGCCTTACAAGTGCCAAGATTTCTGCAACAAAAAAAGTTTTTACTTCAATTTTTCACCAATATTAAGCTTGATATAAAATTGTAGTAAAAAATCAGCATCCTTAAATCGAACATAATTTTCAATTTAAAGCACGCGCTAACAGTTACTTAGCCAAACTATTAACCAAAGAAAAGTTCGGTGGCTGCTTGACTTGAAGACCGGCGGGTCACTTCGCCAACCTCTTAGTCTACACCCAATAACATAATCCCTGATCTACTCGTGTATCATTGTTTTTATTTTTGTGACGAAATAAAATATGATTGATTGATAGTACACAACATTAGACAACAAAGGAAACGGAGTAGAACACTTAAGTTGAAAATACGATCCAGTTTTGAAACATGTATAATTGTATAATAAACATCAATATCAACGTTAAATTTTAATTTAACTACAGCAGATAATCGTTTCGCGAACACTTTTCCAAAACATGGTATCTCAATAATGAAACGAAAATCTGTTTCATAGATTTATCCTAAGGCCTGTTTTGTCGTTTTTCAAACTTTTTTATGGTGTTGTTTATGAACCAATCAGAACAGCCATTGCTTCGAAAAATATGGTGTAAACGCTTTAATTCCTGCTCATATACAATTCGGTAGTCAAGCATGTTTTCTTACCACGATGTAACAAGCATATAATTAAACCACATTTCCCAGCATTCGGACGCAAGGCATTAAAACCAAATAGCAATCCAGTATTGGTGGGTTTTCGCCAAAGGCAAATGTCAAAACTAGTGTCATTCAGTTTTTTTTTTTCACATCTAGGAAAAGTATGTTATCGCAATTTGTATTTTTTTCTTCTAGGGCAAATTTAATGTCTTTGTGATGTTAATTTATAATATCCAAAAACTGCGTACATGCAACATGGCTGACTTTTTACTCAAAAAATCTGTTTCATAAAATCTGGGAAGCAGAAGCGATCGACAAATGGGAGCTTCCGCATCCTTAACAGTAACGTGACGTATGGCGTGGCCAAATAATGAAAGCCTCGCGTTTTTTAGCTTCAGTGAAATGAAGTCTTTTGCGTGCAAAATTAAATTGTTTTCTCAAATCATTAAAAAACTGATGGTAATATGTTTTTAATTACAATAAGAAAACAATGCTGTTTTTAGCTTTTTTGTCTTGCACAGTAGATCACAGTTCAGTAGCAAGCTGATACAAACTCCATCGACGACCTTACTTACAGTAGAAATTATAATTCATACGGATTTGACATTAATGATTTGTTACTTGAACTAAACATGGCGATCCAAGGCGGGATTCACTAATCCAACAAGGATTTCTGGATTTTTTTCTGTCTTCGAATCGTTTATTTCAATTTGAATTTCCGTAGTTTTCGCTGTAGTAGAAATTTGATTGTTGGAATTGCGAAAATATGCCTAAATCAGAATGCAAAACAGCTGTAGAATTAAATTTTTTTTTTAAAACTGCTATAGTGGTACAGAACTTGAGAATTGTTTTGGTCAGGATGCTCCTTAGTAAAACTTGTCTTGGAAAAACTTCAAAAAAGGCTCAAACCTTGCTCAACCATGTTCATAAGGATAATGGCATGCAATATCAAGAGCTTATTTTTAGAACCTCTGTAGAAGTTTTTTCGAGACAAAAAAGAAATCCATTGCTCCAAACTCATTTCAAGTCCACCCAATAATGAAGGTAAAACAATGTAATCTTTGTACGACAATTGATTTTTTTACTGCTTATTTATCCTCCTGTCAGAGGACAGCGTCAGACACTAACTGTTGGACGATCCGCACTCTTTTTACTGCAATGACTACTTCCTTCTTGGAGGAATCCGCACATGCTTAGAAATTTCCAGCGATCCAATTTTTCTGTGGATTTCTTGGAGTTCTCGTCCACTTAATTTGCTGTTTGCTCGAAGCCACCAAGCAGAAGGTCCTATGAAAGACGCAACAACGTGACCATGGTGTGGGTTGAACCCAGATCGTACGATCAGAGTTGTCGTAAAAACGACGCCTTTGCCCTCCCAGCCACGCTGCCGATAAACGTAAAAGTATAGTAATAGTAATCAGGGGCGTACGCAGGATTTTTCAATGGGGAGGTTTCTAAAAGTGTCATCAAAAATTTGTTTGCGATCTATACTTTGGCGAATAAATAAATTAGTGCAATGTCACAAGATGGAATCAAAGTCACACAGTGCGTAATGTATACAAAACTTTTCAAACATGAAACAATTAAACATTAGGCATACAGCTATAGTTAACATCATAAGGTTGCTCAAAGCAAAAAAATTGCTCAAAACAAAAGCTACTATCAAGAAAAAATTGCTCAAAACAAGAGCTACGAAAAAGCATATAATTATAAACTGTGCAAAGTTACCAGGTGCGTAGCCAGAAATTCACAATGGGAGAACTGTTTTGGGGGTCTGGAGGCGGAGCCTCCAGCGCTTGAAAATTTTGCATTTTTTCAAAAATAATTTCATTTTAGGCCTATTTTGATAAAAAATAATGCTTTTAAAACGTGGCATGGAAATTGGTAGAGCAAACTTGATTAAACTGCTTGCATAAATGGGCTATGTGGGAGGTGGCTAATGGTAAACTTTTAGCTCTCTTATTTACATTCTGGTAAATCATAAAATCCTATACTTCAAGAAAAGTCACTCAGAGTAATCTATTTCGTCTATATTTTACAGAGAAAAATAATTGGGGGGGTCTAATGGAAAAATTTTGAGACAAGTGATTGGTAATTAACTAAGACTGAAGAGCCCCCCCCTATTCTTAAGTTTATAATATGTTTTTTGATGAAACCTATGTTTAGCGTTTTTATATTAGCGATCAAACTTGATTGCTTGTTTTTGGCCATTTTCAAAGTTTTTATTGAGTTTTATTTTTACAAATTAGCCCCCTATCCCCTAAACTTATGTTTCAAAAGATGCTTTATATCACTTTTCAGTCCATTCCAGTGCAAAAACCAGTCTCAGAAGTGCTAAAAACGTGGTATTTTCCTTACTCTGCTTTTTGGTTGACAGGCCAGTGGGGGGCTATAGCCCCCATCCTACGCTACTGAAAGTTAAGCCCTATTCACACTGGCGTCGCGATCGCGTCAGATGACGCGTTTTCAACGATCCTGACACGTAAGCGCGACGACCAATGCACACTCAACGATTTTCCGCGATAATGACGTCTTTGCAATGACGCGCTGACTCAAAAACTCAAGTTTAGCGACGGCGCGACGAAGTAGAAACCAGTTCTACTTTGTCGTTCGTCGTGAGAGCGTAGTACTAGTCTAGATGTACTGGTAAGGGCAGTTGGTTGAGCGCTTGAGATTTTAGGGCATTGGCAATTGGTATATTTAACTGCTACATTATGATTTTAAGTATACTGTGTATCAATTCAACGATTTTAACTACATAGAACAGTTTTTTTGCTGTTCTTGTGATACTAAATTACTGTTTGTCTGTCTTGTAGCTCCAAGTCTTTTTCTGCACAGAAAAAAAAATTTGTAATTTTTTGGTGTTACTAAGCTTTTCATTTTTGATTTTTTAATTTTTTCATTTATTTATATATTTTATTAATTATTTATTTTATTTATTTATTCTTTTGGTGTCTTGTATCCAGCTGTTAGACCAATCGTCCTTGACATCTATTTTTATGGCTGTATATAATTGTACATACTCGTAAGCATTGCTTGTTATTTGCTACAAGGTTTCATGTCGACACAGCAATGACATTATCTCAACTAAGTTACATTGCAAATAATTTTGTATGTTTTAAGCCTCCGGGCTTTGCCATGTTTTCCTGACGATGTTCTACTATACGCAATATTGTCGTAGCGTATTTGTCTTGCATCTTCGAAAAATAAATTTGATTGATTCTGAATGCACTTTGGAGAATACGGTTTAGGTTTAAGTTGGTTATTTTTGTTAGATATACCATAAAATGAACTTCCAGAGAAATTTAATTTGTAAGCAGCTGTCAATCCAACAAGAATAAATTGTTGTGACTTTGTACCAACTTGTTGCAGATTGTTGCAAAAGGTGAGACAGGCCTAGAGCATTAATATTGGTAGGCTAATTTAGCATTAAATATAGCATTTTAGTATTAATATAAAATTAAATTGCCAAGCCCCTTCAGCCTCTCCTTATTGTTCAAGTCTAAAACACGTTAAAACACCTGCATTTGAGTCAAAATTTTCATGGGATTTGGCTGTAGGGGGCTGAAGCCCCCTCAGCCCCCCTGGTTGCACCACTGCCAGTATTCCACAACCGAAAGCGGCATGATTTTTGCGAAAAATGTTCGTAGGACTACAAGTAAAATAAAGATTAAAAAACATTTTTTTTGACCTCGAATCGTAAGTTCGTCAAAAGAGAAAGGTGGTTTCATCTGAGGTTTCTGCAACAGATCTCTTTTTCTTGAACGAAATGCAAAGATTATTTAGTTTTGCACAAAAACTCGTACAATGCTCAAAACATTAGCTGAAAAACAATGTGAAGAAAAAAGGTGAAAAGTTAACTAAAAGTGTTGATTAAAACGTAAGCAAGAATACCCCTAAAACACTTGCGTGTCATATTTAATGACTTGCATTGGAGAATGCTGGCGTTAGTCAAGCGTAAAGGCGTTTCCAATAGCAACTGACGAATCGTGCTTGGTGTGCATTGCAAGCAAATATCTCGTCGCGCCGTCGCGTCATGCTGACATTTCAAAATCGCCCGCGCTGAACGAACACGTCATATGACGCGATCACGACGCCAGTGTAAATAAGCCTTTACTCTGACTCATTATACGACATTCCAGATTTTCAGTATTACACTTAGTCACTTACAATATTGCATTATATAGCAAAAAAATTATTTACTCTAATTAACTATTTTGTATTAATGTGAGAGTAAAGAAGGAGCTTGTTTGGTGTTCGCAATCAGACGATATTTCAAACGATATACGTCGGATCAATAGGGAGGGTGGTTTAAACCCCCACCCACCTGTTTACGCTTTTGCGCATAAGTAAGCTATGTGGGCGGTGGCTGATGGTAACACTTCAGTCCTCTAATTTACAAGCTGGTAAATCATAAAATCATTATTTGAAAAAACTCACAAGCATTTATATTTTGTAGTTTATAGAGTGATACAGTTGCGGATTGGGGGGGGGGCTAATGGAACGAGATTTGAGTGGATTAACAATAAACTAATACTGTTTATCAACTAATACTGAAACCCCATCTCCATATTTTTGATGAAGCCTATGTTAAGCATTTTTAGCGCTAAAATTTGCTAATTTTGGCAATTTTTTAAAGTTGTTACTGATTTGTAAGTTTAATCTTTGACAAATTAACCCCCCTTCAAAAAACTCTAAATGTTTCAAAAGTTACTTTAAATTATGTTGGAGTCCATGCCATTGCAAAAAAAAACAGGCTCAGAAGTGCTAAAAACGTGATATTTTCTTTATTGTGCATTTTAGTTGACAGACCAATGAGGGGGGTTTGAACCCCCACCCCCCCTGCAAACACACTTGATCGTAATAGAATGCTGAAGCTATGTTTTTGTACGCGACTACGCGTGGATGCTCCCACTTTCTTGCAAAAAAGCGCTTTTTCATCTGATGCATGCACAAGTCGCACAGCATACGAATTAAGTCTCAATACTTTTCAAACAGACCTCGTATTAGCACGAAACATGACTCCTAAACAAACTCATCAGCAAAACAATAAGGCAAAAAAGAAACTAGAATGTGACAGCGCATGCGATATAAGGGGACTTCGCGATAGTATCTAACTCTACTGCACCAAAGAACTTTACTCTCTTAAAAATAGCGTTCCAATTGCGTGAAGCCGCGTTTATGGTTGTTAATAGTCTTATCTGAAATACATCGCTTTCAAATTTCATAATGTTTCATTAACTTTATCAGATTTGAGTTTAACGGCTTTCAAAGCTTATATGCCTAGAAAAACTAACTGTAAAATATCAATCAAAATTTTACAACTCTAATCTTAGTTTCCGTTTCAACGTTTAGGGAGTTTGTTACAATTTTGACTTAGAAACGCAGTGCAATCGTTAAAATTGCGATTATAAACAAAACCCTAATTAAAACAAATATCTCGGCAGTAAGCTTTTGCTCCGATTGTAACAACAACAACAACATTTCACTATAATTCAGGATTTGAGCAAAACTGCCAATATGAAATTTTGAAAATGCCAATATGATTTTTGAGTTTTGTACGTTACATTATCTTGACCAGAAATTTGAAAAACTAACCTAAATATCAAATCTACGCCCTCAACTCGCCCACAGCAGTATTTTTTTGAGAAAAAATTTCATTTAAGCACATGTGTTAACAGTTTTACTAATTTTTCTCAAAATTTAAGATCTACATCGAAACATTGCCTGCCTTAGCATTTAGCATCGAAAAAGATGCATACTTAAGCAAAATTTGGAAACAAAAAATCGAATTCTTTTAAATTTATAAGTGATATTGCAAGGTCTCACATTACGAGGACTTCACATTAAAAACTTATATTCAACTTATTCCACTCTATGCTTTCCAGAACCCTAAATGTAATGTTTAAAGTTAACAACTTTTTACCAAAAATTGTCTACGTTTTTGCGCATTACGCTCTTTTTATTTTAAAAGCTTTGTGGTAACTTGTATTGAGAGTTTAAAGGTCTTGAAAAGTTATCAAAATAACCACCTTACTTCAATCAAAAACCTTTCATAACAACGTTAAAACTCAGCACTTTTTAGGAGGTTCTAACAATTTTTTTCTTTATTTTGAAATAACTAACATAAAGCGATCTTGAAAACTCCAGCGACTTTTAGCCAACCATTATTACATCATCCAAATCAACACTTACGACGGCCAAAAATATGCAAGCATTTACAGTCATTCCTATTCTGAGAACGTTATTTAGCATTGCGACCCAACGGTCAACATATTGAAAATTGTAGAGTAAATTGCTTTACATACATTATTCACCTCGAAAGCTTTCTTAATAAAATTGTTCAAAAACTTTGAAGAGCAAGTAGAAGGTTTTCTTAACTTTACAGGTGACAGCTTAGTAAAAAAACCTCGGTTATCCAGCTTAAATCTATCAAAGCCATTAAGCAGAATTGGTAGACATGGTACCACACGAGCCGACAAAACCGTTTGCAAAATGCTGCTGTAGCTAGTAAACAGGAAAGAAAACTGAGCATGGCTCGTATGATTGTCCCGTAAACGCTTTTTTCTTCAAACCGACTTCACTTTGCGTCAAATTGCATTACAAATAACTCCTGAAATTTTTAAGCTGTTTAGGTAACAGAAGTTTCCCAATTTTGAGGTTCTGAAGTCACTTTTCAAAGTCTGAGCATTTTCTTGGCCAATCTTTAACGTAAATGACGTCATAAAACGTTTTTGTGACGTATACCTACTTTGACTCAGGCATTTTAGATTCAGTATCAAAAAGATTATTAGTATCAAAAAAACAAAATTTAAACAGCCTGCAACGTCATTTTTTAAAAATGTGGTTGATGACGTCACAATGATGGCGTCATCAACTCCAAGTCAATTTTCATAAAAAATTTTGATGAGCACCAACCTGCACGCAAAATTTGGTGTTTCTGTAAAGTTTGGTTTAGGAGTTGGATTGGGAACATTTTTGCTCCCCCCCCCATGTAAAATGCGTTGGTCAATTCCACGAGCACCAAGAGTTAACTTGCTACATGCAAAAATAAAGTCCTCTTTGCATCTTTTTTGAGATGGCCAGGTGCACTAATATGCTAATATTGTTGCTCATCATGTCAAAATTTGTTGCCTTCTAACCGAGGCAGCTATAACTGAAACTAATCTTTGAAATATTGTCGAAATTGTGCAAACAATAAATTTTGACTCCATTTACGGCCGTTGGCAACTAAAGTTGCCATTAAATAACTAAAAAACTACGAGAGAAAAAAAAATTTTTTTCACATAACGTTATAAAATAGTTGCAATAGCATCATGCTAAAGGATTTTTTAAAATGTCAATTTAATGACTTCGTTGTTTAATGGGGTAATAATTATTGTTATGTCATATCCAAAATTCAACTTTCTATGTTTTTTGTATGATTTCAGTAATAAGTCAATTAAGATGTTTTTGACGTTTGCTGGCCAGAGTTTTAATGTTGAATCGTTTTGCGTGCTTCTGGCCTAACGGATACCAGTGCGGAAGCTTAGGGAAGAGCCACTAGAACGGCGACCACTTAAAACAAGCAATTTGAAAAAATTGTCTTACCACAGGAATCGAACCTGCAGCCTTTGGATTACCGGTCCACTGCTCTACATACAACAAGCAAGTTGCTGGGTTTAAATAGCCAAATTTAAGCATGCGAGAAGACGTCTGCTCTAGCTTATGTGGTAGAGCAGTGGACCGCTAATCCAAAGGCTGCAGGTTCGATTCCTGCGGGAAGACAATTTTTCGAATTGCTTGTTTTAAGTGGTCGCTGTTCTGGTGGCTCTTCCCTAAGCTTCCGCGCTGGTAGCCGTTTGGCCAGAAGACGCAAAACGATTTCTATGTTTTACCGTTTTTTGGTTATAAACAAATCAATAAATTTCATGCTCATTTATCAAAATGACCTTGTAAAAACAAAGGTCCTAAGCGCGCTAAGCGCCAATTAAGGAAAAATATTTGCTAGAAACCGAAAAAATTGTCTCTTTCAATATACTCGCTGTATTACGTCGAAGCGTGTAACGAGTTAGCGAAGCCCACCTCCGCGTCATTGCGCCAGGGCAACACAGCTCCTTTCGAAATGTCGCAGCGGTGGTGAGCCGCTGGCAACACTTTACTCGATTTGACCGGCCCGAGACTTGAACCTAAGACCTTCTACTCCAGAAACAAACGCGTTACCGCTCGACCTACTGGCCAGTTACATTGTTTAACAAGGTGCGCAGCTCTGAGATTCGAAAATCTCTTAACATCAAGCCGTTACTTTTCCGAATTGAAAGATCTCAGCTTACGTTGTTTGGCCATGTAAGCAGAATACTTCAGGAAAGACTCCCCAAACAAGAAAACCAGTTGAAAGACCTAGAACTAGATGAACCAATCACATTGAAGATCTTGGATGAAATCACTTCGGACTTCACCCAATCAAAATGATGGATAAGATGGAAGACCGTGAAGTGTGGCTGCTTAATTTCGAGCTGCTGCCCCCACAACCCTCACGGAACAACGGGCAATAATGAAAAAAGAAGTAAAAAATTGTTTCAATCTTTTCAATGGTTTGCTGTAGAATGCTTAGCCGTGAAAAGCTAATGCAGTTCACTATTCGTCAAAGTTTAGGAAACATGAACCTTATGGATGCAAGCAGGCGCGTAACCAAGATTTAGCTAGGAGGGATAGGGCTTCAACGCATGGCTAAATTTGTCTGCGTTTTACAGACGGGGTCTGGAGGCGTAGTTGTATGGGCGATTTTTGTATGACATTTCGTATGTTTGTACATCTTATTGAAGGAACTAAATGCTAAGATTTGGAATTCCTTTAAATAAATAATTAAATCACCTGGCTTATTCAGCCCCCTCAATTACTTTCTGGTCAAGTTTAATTGCATGTATACTTGGAATCAATTTTCTAGATGACTTGGCTAATGGGAGGGGTGTTAGCTTCCATTTCTGATTACGCCAATGGTTGCAAGTGTTCATCAGCAATAGCAGTTTGTAACAACAATCACTCTTTTGCAAACTTACCTCATTGTCGACTGCATTCAATACGATTTCGGCTAAATTTACATAATCCACATCATCCAGTTTGTCAATACCCTTCTCTAGCAAAGAAACAAGAGTAGCAAATGAGGGTCGCGAAGAAGGACGCCATTTCCAACATTTGCTCATAACTCCATACCTAAATGTTGCAATGTTAGATACCTGCACTTAAAGTCATACAGTTTGATTGCAAAACTGTATTTGCGTTAAACATGAGGTAATACCGAATAATGATTTCGCTAACCAATACAATTTTCAATATGATATTCCAGAATTGTTTCGTGTTTTTAACTTTTTTTTTAATCACAAAGCTAGCAAAACTTTCCAACCTGTACAAAATTGAAATTGCCAAATTTGTGCATATGTTTATGCATAATATCCTCCCTCTACTTTTCGCTGATACTTTTGTGAAGGTC
Source organism: Trididemnum nubilum (assembly GCA_963965965.1). Taxonomy (NCBI): domain Eukaryota; kingdom Metazoa; phylum Chordata; class Ascidiacea; order Aplousobranchia; family Didemnidae; genus Trididemnum; species Trididemnum nubilum. The sequence continues at coordinate 22,950,233 of OZ014486.1, forward strand.
AATGAAGTCACTATTCGTAGATCAAAATTTTCTAATCTCAACAATACATCGCTGCAAACGCAACAGGAATTCGCCGAGTAAGAAACATCAGGGTGCAAAAGATACAAACCCGATTCCTGTTGTAATTCAAAAACCGCCTAAGTCAACCTTCAAAAATAAATTTAACGCAAACTTATCAAGGGAAGTAAATAGATTTTTTTGTAATATTTTCAATATTGAGCACTCTGTTAAGTTTGATTGAGACTAAATCTTCTGTCTTCGGCAAATAGATTTTTAAAAGTAGATTCGATAAATAGATTTTTTATAAATAGATTTTCGAATTTGAATATTTTAGTAAATGCGTTTTTCTTCAAGTTAATACATATCTGTATGAAAATTCATTGCATGGCGATTTGCAATCAGCTTACAGATTTAGTCATAGTTGTGAGACTGCCCTTGTAAAAACACACAATGATATTTTGTCAATTTTAGATCCCAAATGAATTTTTCAGTAGTTCTTTAGTTCGATTTGTCAGCTGGTATAATAGGGTTAGCCATCTTCTTTTGCTGAGTAATTTGTGTGCTGAATTTATTGGGACTTCGCGCGCGCGCGTAGATCCTACGTTTTTACTCGGCCATTTTGATAGATGAGCATCAAAATTTTTTAATTTTATGATAAGTCAAAAACGGCAAAATGTGGAAAGCTGAAATTTGAACACAACATTACAAGTTTACAAAGCATCATGCATGTCAATTTTGGGGGTCGAAGATCACGTAATAATGATTTGGGCACCCTAAAACCGAGAAAAAACTGTAATTTTTGAGCCAAAATTTTTTTATTTCGCTTTTAACAAAAAAAAAATGCTCAACTTGGAAAGTTGCAATTTGGAGACAACATGGGTAGAGGTAGAAAGTGTATGCGTACCAAGTTTGAGGGCTCCCAGTCACGTGACCAAAATTTCTGAGGCGGAAAATGGACAAAAAGTGGTAAATTTTAAAGTGGTATATCTCGGTAAGTATTTTGAGGGTCGAAGATCTCGTGATAATGATTTGGGGTAATGCAGTAGCTCAGTCTATGCTCACATTGTTTGTTGTGGTACTCGCAAGGTTTTCACATGTGGTGTTCATAAAAAAAATGAACTCCATTTTGTCATGAAAGGATGTTATGAAAATTTTTGTTATGAAGTTTGTATGGTAGTAATATTCCTGATAGAAGATTCAGTTATGCAAAAGTCAATACTTACTTATGACGAAATGGTGTTGAATTTTTTCATTAACACCATTGCAAACTTTGTCTATGAAGGTTGTTTCATAACTTTATGTGCGGTAGTTTGATGAAATTGTAAAAGTTTTTATGCAAGCTCTCGGTTGGAGAAATTAGGGCTTTTCATTTTAAGGCTGTTCTAGAAAACTTTTCAAGTTTTTTGCACCTCACTGAGAGGCTAGCCTAGAATTAGTAGTTATACAGCAATATTCGCAGTAAAGTTGGTTTTTAGGATGGGAGAACCTATTTGAGTATTTCACACTTAGAAAAGTTTGTAGCCTTTTGGAATATTAATAAATGACTCTTTTTAGTTGGCTATTAGGCTATAGGCTAAGCACACTGGTAAAGTATACCTTCTGTAGTAGGTGTATTATCACATACGGTAGGCCTAGGCCTACCGTACTAGGATAGCCTAGGTGTGATGTTAATGTTATTGATTGTAAAACCAAGAATATGATTGCATAATGTTGACTAATATGCCTGGTGAAAATGCTGTTTTGTATTGGTAGTGTTTGTGCAATGACTTGAAATTTTGTTCAAAGTGTTCATTTTCCCTGTCGTGCCAAAATATTACTAAGTTGTATTTTGCAACCCCAGATCATGCAAGCAGGATCTTCATAAAAAACATGGCTTTACCCTTTGGGCCACACTGCTGACTGGAATGATGGAGAAGGTAGCTTAATGTTGTTGATAATAGCATAAGTTGCTCCTTACGTGCAATAATATCACTCATAGGCCTGGCACTGGCAGTAATGCCTGATGCTGTTAGGTACTCTGTACTGGCAACTGATGTCTAGTAAATACACAAAACGAAAAAATAGTGGGAGGTTTACGAACCAAGTGAGTATAATGATATACAGTATAATGTCTATTGCCAAATTGCCCTAAACAGGTACCACAGTTGGCTAGTAGGCCACGTGTATATAGTGGAGCCGGTATGGCAATCCCAACTCTGCAGGGCATGTTTAAAACACCCAGTCGAGTTGTTAGAAATAGAGTCGTTAAGTATGAGCCGTCAGCATTATTTTGGAATCTCTACGACTCAAGTATGAGTGTGCGCATGCTCTTGCTCCTCGCATGTGTGCACTCATTGGGATTAGGGTAGATCTGGGGAATAGCTTACAGAGGTGGAGTCGAGGACACAAGGCTCGAGGCCAAGGCCAAGGCCAAGGACACAAAAAAAATCCGAGGCCAAGGCCAAGGACAGCCTTTCCGAGGACAGACACTCTCGAGGCCAAGGACAGGAATGCTCGAGGCCAAGGCCAAGGACCAAGGACACAAAGCGCAAGTGCTCTCCAAAAAAAAAAAAAAAGGTCTTCACAAAAATTTTTCAAGCGATCTCCACTAAAAAACGTTTTCCAAAAAATTTTTCAACCGCTCCACAAATTTTTAACATTCCAAAAAATAGTGCTGTCCTCGAGCCGAGGACAGGCCAATTTTCGAGGACTTGAGGCCTCGAGGCCAAGGCCAAGGACTTGACCTTCAAGGCCAAGGCCAAGGACTTCAAAATCTGTCCTCGAGGACGTCCTCGAGGCCAAGGACGTCCTCGAGGACTCCACCTCTGATAGCTTAGAATAGATCGGAGAGAAGGAGAGAACGCACGTGCGCTCATACACAAATCGCAGAGCTACCGCAAATAAAGCACTTATACTTAACGACACCCAAATATTTTGCCTCCAGAGCAGAGAGGCAAAATAGACGCTACCATTATATTACCGTGAATTAATGATGATTGTTGTTTCAAAGCTTCCATAGCCAAATTATTGCTGCTGGTTGCGAACAGAGTTGAAGTCGATGATTATAGGAATGGTCAAGGACCAAGGACACAACTTTTTAAAATTATTTTGGGCAAATTTTCCAAAATTTTTAGGGAGTGGCTATTTTGCCTCTCGGGGCAAAATAGTGTTTTTCTTCATTAAAACAAATCGTTTAGCCAAACAAGTTGGTTTGTGTTTCGAAAACTACGAAAACAGAGAGTTTAAGGCATTAAAATTCACAATTTCTGAGTTTATATGGTAATAATTTTTAATTTAGCTGTATTAGTATATCCCATTCATCCATCACTTCAGATTTATAGGTTATGACCTTGTTGCATTGCCAGGATACTGCTACGGCACGGTAAATAATCAACATCGGCTGATAATGTGTAAAACTTCAAAACGACATTCATGATTATTTTTAAAAACTACTAATCTACAGTATGTTCAAATTATCACGAAAAACTTAATAAAATGCAATATCTTAAACACTTTTTGCATTTAAAAATTAGGCAGTGGCTATTTTTCCTCTGGAGGCAAAATAGCCCCATGTTATTTTGCCATTTGGAGGCAAAATAGTCCTAACGGCTATTTTGCCTCAAGTGCCAAAACAGCCCTAATCCTAACCCAAACCCTAATCTTAACCCTAATCCCAACCTAAACCCTAACCCAAGCAGAGGAAAAACACTATTTTGCCCCTAGAGGCAAATTAGCCACTTCCTAAAATTATGAAAAATTTGCCCAAAATAATTCAAAAAAGTTGTGTCCGTGGTCCTTGACCATTCCTACAATTATCGACTTCACCTCTGTTTGCAACCAATTTTGCCTCTAGAGGCAAAATAGCCACTGCCTTTAATGAAATTTAAAAAAATATTGTTATATAATAAGCACTGCAAATGCTTTAAATTTATGTTTTTAAAAGGAATTGAAATACTGTACCGGGTAAATTTGTAAGCTCAAGTTTTTGTCATTGCAAAAAAGCGGAGTTCTTGGGCAAGGGCAAAGCCCTCATGCCCCATGTTGAATAATATTAGTGTTTTTATTTTTATTTTTGGAAAAACCAGCAATTTTTGCGACTTTAAAAAGGAATAAACACTTAGATTTTTAAAGCAATTTGAAAAGAAAATACCCTAAATGCTAAGGTAAGAAGAACTTCAGTTTTTCCACAATTTCCCAACTCGAATTTTATGCCAATCTTTTCTTTACATTTCGTGATGTCTTTCTCATACAGGCTGTCAAGTGTGTCATTGTTTCATTTTTTCATTATTTTTTTCAATTTCATTATTTTTTATTATTTTGGACCCGTTGTCATTGTTTCATTATTTTTTAAATAATCTACTGATATTTTTTGAGTTTACCGGATAAATTGCAATAAATCGTGAGCCATTGAAATGAAGACCTTTTTTTTTCTTGGAGATCATCCAAAAAAATCTCACATAACCTACATGAAGATCTTTTTTTTTTTAGTTCACCTAAAAAATTTCGCAAATACTACCCGAAGAGCTTTTTTGACTGGTTTTCAGTTCAGTCTTTTGGATTCATACTTGAAAATTGTCATTATTTATACTTGAAAGTTGTCATTATTTGTCATTATTTTATGTTCTGCAGTCATTTTTTATTTCAATTCAATGACTTAACAGCCTGTCTCATATCTAATGCCTATCAATAAATGATGGCAAACGTTTAGGCAGCCAAAAGACACTTTGTTAAATTTAACATGAGGTATTTCATTTCAAAAAATATCCTGAGGATCCCAGCAAGGTTCTATTTAGAAGGAGGGCGTTGGAGACATTAGTTCCGGCCCCACCTTCAAAGGGCCCACACTCCACAATCGTCAAAACGAAAAAATAATAAGCAATTAATTTTTTTTTAATACCAAATTTTTCTCGGGAGCTTTGCCTATTCAACTTCAAATGACGTGGTGTAAAAATTTTATTACGTTCAACACACAATCGCACATCTCTCCAGGCATTTAAACAATTATTATACCGTAGTTGTATTTAACTTCACACCTAATTTCTTTATAATTCTGTATGCAGCATTTTCAGTGATCTAATACTTCGTTATTTGGGATTCCTAGCGATGATTTTTAACGCACAAATTGTAGAGCATGTGCCTTTGCCCCTACATTGCTTGCCAGTGGTTAGAGTAGCTCGTTTTTTGTCAAAGCAAATTGTTTGTGGTCAGATATTTTCAGAACAAGTTGTCATTTTCAAGATATGTTTTGTTAGTTGTATCAACATATACCAGTCTTAACATATTTACTGTAGTATAATATTAGTATGCCATCCCTGGTAGTACCGGCACTGTATTACATTTCAATATCATGCACATACTTTCTTCTAAATTCACACACAAAATAGGCACCGGTCATGTTTTTGCATTAGCAAATCAAATTTGTTTGTTTCCGGACCCATGGATTCCTTGTTATGTCTCTGGGTAGCTTTAGTGCTTTGCAGTTTCTACCGCCTGCACTAAAACTATAAGCAGAAATAAAAACTATAATTTTCTAAAGGCTTTTTGCCCCCTCATTATCTGATTAGAGCTTTCAAGCAATTTCATTTAAAATAAGTTTCAGTATGACCGGCTTGGTTGGCTATTACATTCTATTATTTTTTCAAATAAGGAAAGGAAACAAATTGATAGTCGATTAAAGTTTATGTTGTCTTTTGTTTGGTTATTTTTATTTTTAATCAATCAAAAAACGATGTTGCCTCCAGCCGAGGACAGGACATTTTGAGGACTTATAGGCTTCATGGCCAAGACCAAGTTCTTCAAAATGTGTTGTCAAGAACTCCACCTCTCTGCCTCTTCTAAATCAGGCTGAAATTCTACCATAGGCTCTAATTCCACTAAATCATACAAAAATTGTGATAAAATATTCTAGTTTTGGAGCTGCTGAAATAAGTCGTTTTTTAACAATGAACTTTTCAGTTGAAGTGTAGAGTAGTTAAATTCAAAACTTGGTTGGCTAGGCATTGCCTTGGTTCGAGTCAGCTGTGAACTGGTAAATGCATGGTTTGAATTGAGTTTCAATTACAGTTACTGGAAGTTGTACAGGTTGAGAACTGAAAATTTAATTTAGAACCTTGAAGGGTTGTTTGTTTTCATCAAGATTTTGGTTTTACTGGCTGCTAGTGAACTTTTTATTTAATTTTTAGTTTTGTATTGATTTTCCATCATTAATTGAGATAGCATGATCAAACATGATAGTTACATTTTTGGGGTCATGGGTGTGCCAGGTAAGTTCATTCATGCCAAGTGATTTTTACCGTTAAGATGCAAAAGTTGTTTAATGTTTACTTCCAACATCTGCTATTTGCTGGCAGAAAAAATTATAACGTTGCAATTTTATCAGGATTGTTGTGCAAGATAATTCGCAAAGCATTAAATAATTTAATCGCAGTAGTTCTATTGTTTCGGATTCTGGAAATTGTGTTGGAATATATATCAATTTGAAGATGCCCAATTGCCTGAGGTGAAACTGCAATCATCATTAGAATTAAGTTGCTTTCAAATTTATTCAAGTTACTAGGTTTATCATAATATTGTTGTTGCTTTTTTTCAATTTATCAGATACGTTTGTTGGTTTTATGAACTTGCATATGATAATTATTTGTAAGGCAATTTTTTGCTGCCCTAAATCCTGAAAAAGTTTCCTTTATTTTTTACAAAAGCTGCATTTACTTTTAACAAAAGTTTAAGTAAGTAGTTAAGTTTAGGCCTATGGACAAACAGTTTAAACATGGTTGGATGCTTGAAAGCAATAGGGTAGGAGTTGGATCCAGACCTTTCCTGCAATGACTCTGCAAACCTGGTTCTGACACGTGGTATTAGCACAGTTCTGGGGTTGTAGCTGAACTTCTGCAATATTAATGAATTATTCCATCATAGAGAACACTAAGTCACAGCCAATGTGTCACAAAGCTTGTTGTTGTCCAATACCTAGAGAATACTGCAATTGCACTGAAATTTTATAGTTTCAAAGCATATTTTTGGAATCATGCATTTATGTTTTATGCAAGAATTGATAAAAGTTGCTTGTAAAATCAGAAAAAGTTGCAGAATAAAAATTTATGGAGACAGCTTAAAACATTGTGCTACTGGAACATAAAGTCTCTGTGTTTCAAAAGCTTTAAAGAATTGCAAAAACTTACCCTATCTCAGATCTATTGGTGAAGCTGCAATTTGATATGGTGCTTTGTTGTTTTTCCAGGCATAAAAAATTGTCTTTTCGTGGTTAATTTTGCCAGTGCTGCAGCCAGTAGCACAGCCAGGGGAAGGTTAAGCCTTCCCCATTAGCCTGTCGATGAGAATGCTGAATAAGGAAATTATCACGTTTTTAGCACTTCTAAGACTGTTTCTTTTTTGCACTGAAATGGACTAAAAAGAGATAAGAGATTTAAAGCATATTTTGAAACATATATTCAAGAGGAGGGGTATGATTTGTCAAAAATAAAACTAACAAATCAATAAAAAGTTAGGAAAATGGCCAAAATAAGCAATCAAATTTGATCGCTAGTGTAAAAATGCTGAAAATAGGTTTCATCAACAAATATATCATACACTCAGGAATATTAGTTAATTTTATCTATTTATGGTAAAAAAAATCTATTTCAGTTTCATCCACTGGGGTTGGGGGCTATTTAATATTAGTTAATTACCAATCTTATCTCTCAAATATTTTTTCATCATTCCCTCCCCCCTAATTATTCTTCTTTATAAATTATAGACGAAATAGTTTACTCCGTGAGAGTTTTATTGAACTGTAGGAGTTTATGATGTAAATAAGAGAATTAAGTTTTAACATTAGCCACCTCCCACATACCCCATTTATGCAACCGGTTTAATCATGTATGCACTTCTAATTTCTATGTTACACTTTTAAAGCATTAATTTCTACTAAAATAGCCCTAATATTGAGTTAATTTAGCAAAAAAATGCAAAATTTTCAAATGCTGGGGGCGCCGCCCCCAGATCTCCGTGCCTCTGGCAGTGGGGGCTTTGCCCCCAAACCAACCCCTTATTGCAAATTTCTAGCTACGCGCCTGGCAGTAGCAAGCATTGTTGAATGCTAAACATTGTTCTTGAAGGGCTTCTGGTTCACCCAAAAATTATTGTACCTCTTAAAAAAAACAAAAAAAACTAAATAATTTTAGTTGTATGGAAGGCATGCTGATATTGGGTAAAGTTACTTTTAATTTTTATACCATATGATGAATTAGTTGGTGAAAGGTGCTGGATATAGCTTTTTTTAGACGTTGAAATGTTGTAGATTTCTGGTAGATTCCATCAGTTGCTGTATTTTGTGGGGGAGCGTTTTTGTTTAGACTTGCCTGCTTGGTCTTCTGCTCCTGTTTCTTGAAAGAAATAAGGTAGCAATAATGTCATCACCAAAAATGACCATAAAACTTTTCCCAAAGTGGAATTACTGTACTTTTGGAATCAAAATTTGGTCTATGACACATCTTTACATCATGGATTGTATATTTCTTGTAGGTTATCGTTTTATGGAGTTTTTGTTTTAGGCTTCAGTGGAGAGTTGTAAAAGATGAAGGAAAAAAGTTTAAATGATTGAGTTGCGGTCTTGCACAATTGCATGGAGGTATATGTTGTCGTTAAGGCGGTATTCACCAGTGAACATAATGTGGGTTGTGGCTTTTCGCAATTGGATGGAGGTATATGCTCCCATTAAAGCAATTTTGATCAGTAGATTAGTATTTTTATTGGACACTCTCTGACTCATCTTTGAATTGTTTTTTGTTTGCTAGAAGAAAATTGTTTGCTTTGGGGCGCATGCAGAACCACCAAAATGCAGAGAGAACACTGATATAGTTGCTGGATGAGTGTGTCAAAAGTTTGTAATTTAGTTACGTTACTTACTTGCTTTGCTGGATGTTGAAGGTTTGGTGAATGGTAGTAGGCCGTAGTTTGAATAAATTTTGGTTTTTGAGGTGCAACTGGAGGGCTATTTGTTAGGGATGTTGACTTTTGCTGTTAGGTAATTAACAGGGTTTGTTCGATTAAGGAAAGTGAAAGCAGAATCAATGTTTCCTTTACGGTTTTGGTGAGTGGGCATGTGTCCAAAAAATCGGCGATTTTCCTATAAACAATGAAAAACTCAATACTGAGTCGACGTGCGACCAATAAAAATGCTGAATTACTGATTATAATCGGCCTAATAGTTACATAGAACAGAATTCTTTTTTATGCTTTTTAACATTGCTTCTGAGTTGCTTTCTGTGGCTAATGCATGTGGTGTTTTTAAAGCGTTTATTGATGGGGAGATGTGGTCGTTTGAAACTTCAAAGGTAAAAGGGCATTCAAGTCAAGTTTTTCATTCTTAACCAAAATGTTGAGATATGTCTAAAATTCATTCTCACCAAATTTCAAGTTTCTACGCCTTTCCGTTTTCAAGATATTGCACTTTGAAATTTGTTGTTTTCCAATTAGTTTAATGTTGCTATTTTAACATTATTTCTATGCCACAAAATAAAGGGATTATTTTTTGTTTGAGCATAATAAAATGAAGATGAGGAATGGTGGCATTTTTAAAAAAATGTCTTCAAAGTCAATGTTGGATTTGAATTTAGGATTTGTGTTTGATTGAAGGTTAGGTTTAATCTTAGAATAGGGGTTTGAGCTAATGTTCGTGGTAATAAAGATTTTAGCCTTGTATATGTTTCCCGGTTACCAAACTGCTAGATAAGCATTGGCCATAGCCTGGGAAATCCGTCTCTAGACCCCCTTACGCAATTGTCGCTTATTTTTAGTTTGCACGAAACGGTTTGAAAAGTTAGTATCAGCTGAAAGATATGAGCATGTGATTGGACGTTTCACTTTTGGTCCGCTCCCAATTCGAATTCCTGTCTATGTCTAAGCTAAGATCCTTGTGATGACAAAACCAATTACTGATACATATTTTGGTTTCATAATATGTTTTTAAGATAATGATAACGTAAACAGTTTAATTTTTGGGTCCGCGACAACTGTTTTGTGAGAAGTGTTAGTGGAGCGATTTTGCTCAGTAAGAGCGATTTTGTGTTTCAATCTTAAATAGAAGTTTTAATTTAAGATTGGTGTGCTGCTTTCTGAGATGCCTCATGCATTCAAAATTATTATACGTGACAATTGCCCGCTTTTCCGTCAGGGTTACGGGGGCAGCAGCTCGAGACTAAGCCGCCACACTTCACGGTCTTCGATCACATTCATCATTTCGCTTGGGTGAAGTCCCAAGTGATTTCATCCGAGATCTAAATCAAATCTTTCATTTATACTCGCTGTAGTACGCCGAAGCGTGTAACGAGTTTGTGGGGCCCATCTCCGCGTCATTGCGCCCGGGCAACACAGCTCCTTTCGAAGAAATGTTGCAGCGGTGGCGAGCCGTTGGCAACACTGTGTCCGATTTGACCGGCCCGAGATTTGAACCTCTGACCTCCCGCTCCAGAGACGAACGCGTTACCGCTCGACCAACCTAGTTTTAGGTCGTCCAACCGGTCTTTTCTCATTTGCTTTGACAAGTAACGTAAATTGATTGATAAATTTGATAAGTGAATTGGTTGATAAATGTTACCGTAGCATTACGCTAGGTTAGGAAAATTGATTGATAAATGTTAGCATTAGACTACGAAAATTGATTGATAAAGTTAGCATTAGACTAGGAAAATTGACTGATGAATCTGGAATGTACAGTAAGTATTGGTATGAGAAGGTAGATTATTGCAAGTTGGTATTAGACTAGGTAAATTGATTTATAAACATTAACATTAGGCAATGAAAATTGATTGACAACTGTTAGCACTTAACTGGAAAAATTAATTGATGAATGCTAGCATTAGGCTAGGAAAATTGATTGACAATTGCTTTCGCTTGACTAGGAAAATTGATTGATAAATGCTAGCAGTAGAATAAGAAAATTAATCGGCGAAATTAAGCATTGTATACGAAGGTTGATTATCGCATGTTGGCATTAGGCTTGAAAAATTGATTGAAAATGTTAGTGTCTGGCTAAGAATATCCAATATTGATTGACAAATGTTAATGTTAGAATAACACTCCGATATTTAAAGAATCGCACTCCAGCTCCTGCTAAAAAGTGCAAAATCCGACTCCGCCGCGACTAAGCAGCATGAACTGCATGGCTGGTTTCCGGAGTGGATTTGTTCCACTTGCGTAGATGAATAGATGAATAATTATAGTTTTACTTATAGTAGACATGGTACAGCATATAGTAGACTTAATACGGCACAGTAGGCATAGCATGGCATTGTAAACTTTGTATGGCATAGAGTAGGAATAGCATGCCACAGTGGGCGCATTGTAAGCATGGCGTGACACCACATAGTATGCTCTTTATGATACAATAGGCATAGTACAGTGTGACACAACGCGTATGGCATAGTACGCACAGTATGGGCACTGGAGGTTAGTACATTATAGTAGAGATATCATGACACCCTAGTAGGCAGAGTATTGCACATAGGATGCTTGTTATGGAACAGTATGCGTAGTATGCTACAGTAGGCGCAACAGGTTAGTATGACATTGCAGGCCTTCTATGGCATATAACAAGCTTGTTTTGGCACAATAGGTATAGTATGCCTTATAGTAGGCATATTATGGCACAATAGACATAGTATGCTGATAATGGCTCAATAGGCATATAGTAGGTTTATTATGGCACAATAGATATACAATGCTGATTATAGCGCAATATACATAGTATGCTGATTGTGGCACAGTAGACATAGTATCCCACAGTAGAATAATATAGCCACAAGCTTATCGGGCATATACGAAATCAGTCGTAAATATACTACTACTTTATTTATTAAAATCGATTTCACCCCAGCGGGGCATCATCAGTTAGATCTAAAAACAATCAGCGTATACTTTAAAACCAAAATCATCATAAAACCTATAAATAGACTATAACACCAATCAAATTGAAAAGAACATAAAATGGACTTCAATAACAACGAAATTAAAGAAAAAATAATACTGTATATAGCAAAACCTCTTTCGCAAAGCAAATATATTGAAAACCTTGTTTTATCTACACCACCACAACATCAGAAAAAAAACTATACAAAAAAAGTTGTTTAAAATAATAAACCCCTGCAAAAAAATATAAATATTTTTTCAATTATAAAAAGCGTTGCTAAGCAACCAAAAAGAAAACATATCTCCAAACCTTAAAATGTAGAAAACTTAAATCTTTTTTCAAAAAAAGTGGAATAGGAAAAGAAAACATTACCAAACTCTTACCTTGGTTGGCAAATCCACAAGTAATAAGAAAAGGACCTTTACGTACTAACTTCTCCAAAACATACTGCTACAATTTGAAGAGATGGCCAGCCAAAGAGAAATAGGCCGAGGCTATTTGAGGTTAAAGATTGAAAACTAGCTCAACTAAACCAAGGACTAGTGTACATGAAAAAGCAAAGACCAAAGCCCGGCCTCACCATTTAACTCCCAAAAAGATAGCCTGACTCTGTCGCACTAGCAAACTATAGGGCGAAAAGTAGGAAGAATCTCGCAAACTAGTCAATTTCACTACATCAACCAAATCAGCTGCTGATAAAAATAAAAACAACTCATTATAGTAAAGTGAGAGCCTATGACGTAACAAAACCAATATCAGTGTCGTAAAATTAAGCAAAAATTTTCCAAAAGCATGCCTCGAAGCAAAATATAGAGTATGGAAATTATACATATGGAATACAGAAATATGGAATGTGGAAAATATATGGAAATAGAAACAATATTGAAATTATTTTGAAGCAGAATACGTTGAAGCAAAATACCTCTGTTTTGCGTGATTAGCCTATTGCAACAGATTATAATGAGAGCTAACCAGAAAAACAGTAGGCCAATGCAGCAAACTTAGTGATATTTCGGTAAAATTGTTTTATTGATGTTAATTTCCGCTACAAGTTTATTTATCCACATACTTTCCAACACATCCAGCTTTTGTTGGTTTCTAGGTTCTTGGAGAAAAGTTACTTCAAAGCAATCTGAAATATCCGGCAGAGAATTCATTAGTTCTTTGTGCCAAGTTTGAAAATGAATCAGTAGGGATGCTCTATCGTTGTGTTCTTTTTTAGCGTTGTTGTTGTTCCAAAATGCTCTATGTCCAGACCAACGAGTAGAAAAGTGATTTATCGTTTGACCTATGTAGATTTTTTGACAAATTTAGCATTGGGCTGCGTAAATTCCGTAGTTGGAGCATGTGAGATTTTGTTTCAAAAAGAAAAGTTTTCCTTGAGCAGTTTTGATGTGATTGACTGTAGGAACCATTGATTTGCCATTGTAGTATCTAAAATTTCCACACAATGCACATTTGTTGCAGGGATGGGACAAACCGGCCCTAACATCACGTTGAAAAGACTCATTATGTGCAATATTGCGGTAATTGGTGAGCATGTTTAGGAGTGTTGGAGGCTTTTTATAAACTACAGCAGCATCCGGAACAAGAACTTTTTCTGTGGAATTGAGTTTTAACAAATTTACAAAAGAAGATGCCCAAATAATCCGTGGTTTAGTTTTTTGTTGTCCAGAGTCTTGTTTTGGTCCAAAACGATCATTCCATTTAGATGCTAAATCAAGAATTCTGCTAACTAATTTAATATTGAATTGAGAATGAGTGCACTTCTGCTTTAATCTTTCTAGACTTGCCAAATAATCAGATCGGGTTTCATTGAGTCGTCGTAGGCGAACTGCTTCACTAAAGACAATGGATTTGAAAATGTGAGTTGGATGAAACGATTTACCATTAAGAAAAGTGCGGTCAAGAGCTGTGGGTTTAACAAAGTCACGAGTGTAGAATCCGCCAAGGTGGCTATTGTCAATTTTGTGTTCAACATCCAAGAATTCTAAACATGATCCCAATTCAGCAGTATTGACACAGCGAAAACTTAGCTCAAGTTCATTTTCCATAAATATACGAGAAAGAGCTTCTTTGATTTTTGTAGTATTGTCTACGCCAAATGATAGCCAAATGATGTCATGTATGTATCTTTTGAATAATACAGCTTGGTTGATAATCTCAGAAACAGGTAAAATAACATAGTGGAGAGTGATGTTTGCAAGCGAAACAGAATGATTATCGCCAGTAACGATTCCTATGCTTTGAGTAAAGAAGCCTTCCTTGTATTGTATTACCACATTATTTAAGCAAAATAGAGCCAAATCGACAAGAATTTTAACAGCAGCTTTTGAGTAGTGTGAAAAGTGATTTAGAACATAAGTCAAAGCTTTTTCGACAAGAGATCTGGAAATGGTAGGATAGAGTGCCTTAACATCACCAGCAACAATATAAAGATTATCGTTATTGCTGTTATTATGAACAGTCGTTTTCCACTCCGCCACTTCGTGTAGATATTGCTTGCTGTCTCGACAATATTCGTTGATTTTGAATTGACAAAAGTTAATGCTGATTGGTGGGAAAATGTGTTCTAAAAAAGCCGTTGTTTTTGAAGTGGTGATATTGCCAGCCGATTGCAAGAGGCGAATAGGGATGTCAAACACTGAAACATTGCTTAATGCATCTGGTGTCAATTTGTGAGTTTTAAATAAAGGGTATGCATAACCTGGACGGTTAGAAGAAAAAAATTTTGCAACAGGGCCAGGGATTTTTTGGTATCCTTTGCACTCATAATACTTAATGCCTGTAGCATGCTTTAACATCTGGTCGTCAATTATACCAATTTTGTGTAGCTCAATCATTTGATTATCAGCCTTGCTTCTGATGTAGTTCAGGTGTTTTCGTATGTTGTCTGTGGTAAGTGAAGAGATGTAAGTAAACGATCGCTGTAATTCATTTTTCATTATCTGATTGTAATCTTCGTAATTCACCACTAAAACTTTGCCATCTTTATCAGCTCTGCACACAACAATTTTTTCGTCACGGACAAGCATGTGTAGATCGTTTAAAGCAAGCTGTTCGTTTTTGTTTAAGTTATTTTTTGAATAGAACATTTCTTTAACCATCGGTTTAACTGATCGCAATTTTGCTGATACAGATTCACAATACGCATTCACTTGTTGGCTAAGCTAATCTTTATCTGGACGGTTAAATTTTGGAATTTTGAGTTTTGGAGGCATTTCATTTTCAAAGGTGTTTTCTTCTCTCGGCAAAATATCATCCCATTCAACTCTGCGTACATGCATCGCTAAATTGAGGCGCTCATTCAACTCTACTTCTTTCGTCCAGTTGGGAGTTGGTACAAAGTTTAACCCATACATTAGCACCTTTTTGTGATGTTCATTCAAGCTATAGTTTGATTTGTTCAAGACGGTATCCTCTGCCTTCTTACGACAGCTTTCCGCTGCTTTCAGTGCCTTGCGTTTGCGGTATTGCTTGTGGTCAGACTTGTTTTTGCGTTTTTTTCTGGAAGTTAAATGCAAACTGATAATCTTATCAAATTGCTTATCTAAAGTCCAATTGAATTTGGTGATATAATCCGTTTTATACCTACTTTCAACTGCTTTCATTTGGTTTTTCTGGGTTTTAGTAAGTGTGTTCTTGAGATTTCGGTTTTTTGTCACAAATCTATCGATCTCATTGATAGACTGGGCAATACGACGTGATTGTTGAATAAGTAGTAGGTCGTAATCAATGCAAGATTTTTGGTTAGATCGCAGTAAAACTTTCTGCTTTTCACATCTTTCCAAAAATATCCGCTTTTGTCGGAGTTTTACGACCTTGCAGAAGATGTGAAACAGCTTATCTTCTTCTCTATTATCAAGCGGGATTTTTCTTTTGCTTTCAGAATTGTTTGAGACCATGTTTTGGTTGAAAATCACACACAGGAGAAGAAATATCCCACAGTAGGCACTGCAGCTTAGTATGTCATAGTATGCGTAGTATGGCATTGTAGACATAATATGGCATACAAGTATGGTATGGCATATACCATTAGTGGGCAAGTTAATGCAAAACGTTAGCTTCGTTAACCACTAGTCCGTTAACAAACTTCACACCTCCGTTAACGTTAATCCGTTATTTTCAGCTTTAATTAACGGAAGTTAATAAAGTCCGTTCATTCGTTAACATTTTGCGTGTAATTTACATTTTTTCTTATTCACTCGCTTCTAGAACACGTATTGGGCTGTTGAGTTGATTGTAAGGAAATATTTATTGCTGTGGTAGTCTTGTTGTGCTTTGAAAGTTTCATTTTACAGTCTAATCTAATGTCAAGATAAAAATAAGTTCGAATGCATAAACGAAACTGCGATCGGTAAATCTTTGGAAATTGTGATCAGCGATAATTAATAGACTTATGAAGCTGCAGCTTATTATTTGCCACAAAAAAGAGCTTCTTTTTTTGCTCTCTTCTATAAAACTCGTGCTAATACGCAACAAGTGATACCAGTGCAAACTGGTTTGTACCGGTACGATGAATGAATGGTGCAAGATATTAACGATTAAAACGTTAACGGAAGTTAACAGAACTTAACGGAAGTTACTTTAGTCCGTTAACAGCACTTAACGGAAGTTAATTTAGTCCGTTAACATGAAAAAACTTTTTAACGGATTAACGAGTTCAAGAAAAAGTTAGCTTCGTTATTAACGGATTAACGATTAACGGACTTGTGCCCACCTATTGCATATACTTTTATAGCCTTATTATGGCACAGTAGGCATAGAACAGCACAGTAGACGTAGTATGTCATACATAGACGTAGCCAAGGTGGGGGGAGGGGCAGGGGGCCCGGGATCCCCCAATTGAAATGTTATCAATGGTAAAAATGTCACAAAAAAGACTGCTGCTTCTTCAGTTTCAGTTTTTTTTAGCATCTTCGCGTACAAAACTACACGCCTACTTCAGTAATTAACAATAATATTGATCCAGGGGGCCTGGGCCCCCTCAATTAAATTTTTTCTAACCAATTGAAATGGGCCCCCTACAACAATATTTAAATGGCCCCAATTTAAATGGATTCCCAGTAATAATATTGATCCAGGAGGCCTGGGCCCCCTCAATTAAATTTTTTCTAACCAATTGAAATGGGCCCCCTACAACAATATTTAAATGGCCCCAATTTAAATGGATTCCCAGTAATAATATTGATCCAGGAGGCCCGGGATCCCTCAATTTAATTTTTACCAACCAATTTAAATGGGCTCTGTACAATAATATTTAAATGGTTCTCAATTTAAATGCCCCCAACAATAATATTGACTCAGAGGGCCGGGGGCCCCTCAATGTTTGCCCAACAATTTAAACGTAATAACCCGAGTGAAATTAGGGGTTATTATCCTAAAAGCTGCTAACTCAGGCCCACATGTAACCTTTTTATGAACGTAATGCAATAACCAGGGACGGATTTAACATATGGCACAGTGCCAGGAGCCCGCGCTCATATAAGGCTTTTTTTGATCTTCACCTGTATTTGGCAGGAAAATATTACGAAAATCTCAAAGTGCCAGGGGCCCAACACAATGTAAATCCTGCCCGGGCAATAGCATGGTTAGTAGGCGTAACCACTTATTGTAGGCTACATTTTTCAATAACAATTCATCTCCACCTTCCCAGTTTTCATGCAACAAAACAATTTTGAAAAAAAATAGCTACAGTACGGGGAATGTTTATTGAACAAATTTTTGAATTGAGAGGGCCTGGACCTCGTGGCCGTATATGTATTCCTATAACTGGTTGTTTTCATGACAAAACAATAATCTCTGAGAAAAATCTGCGAGTGGGTTGTTACTCACTGCTAAAATATTGCAGGAGGCAATGTGCTTTACTTCCCCTAACTGGGCCAAATCACTTACAAAACTTAACCCCAAAATGAAAGATTTTAAACGTATTTTGGATGTAAATTGGAAGCAAAAGAAGAACTGAACAAATCAATTTTTTTCATTGGCTTTCAAATGTTAAAAATCTAGTACTTTCAAATGGCTCTGAATACGTGCGAAATGTGATTCAATGGTATTAAAACAACTTTTTTTTCCAAAAAAATTATGAAAAATTGCCCAGCGGCCGGGGGCTTTGCTTCCAGACCCCCATAGCCTCCGGCGGCTGGGGGCTTCGCCCAATGATACGTTTGAATTGCAGTACACTTCTTTACTCTACACGTCACCCAATTTAGACGTTTTCACATTTTTAACTATTGGTTTAAGCCTTCCCCTTTGAACGAGTTCCTAGTTACTGCCAACACCAGACCACGGCTTCTGATCTTTCATTCCACAATATCTTTGCCGCCACGAAAATTTTTCGAAGTTTCTGATGACGTTATTGCATGTGATTTGTGGTTTGGGCCCATCCCAATCAAAAATCCTGGCTACGTCTATGATGTCATAGTAAGCGTAGTATGGCATTGTAAGCATAGTATGACATGAAGTAGGCTTATTATGGCACCCTAGTAGGCATAGTATGTCACAGTATGCACTGTAGCTTACTATGGCATAGTTGGCCTAATATGGCACACTGGCACAGTATCCCACAGTAGCACTGGAGGTTAGTACATCATAGTATGGACAGCATGACACCTTAGTAAGCAGAATATGGCATGTAGGAGGCTTGTTATGAAACAGTAGACATAGTATGCCTCAGTAGGCACTACAGGCTAGTATGACGTTGTAGGCATAGTCTGGCATATAGTAGGCATATTATGGCTCAATAGGCGTAGTATGCTGATTATGGCACAGTAGGCATAGTATGTTCGAGTGGGCACTCTAGCTTAGTGGGATTAGTATGACATTAAAGCAAGGCATATATGTGGCTTATTATGGCGCAGTAGGCATAGCATCCCACAGTAGGCACTGTAGGTTAATATGTCATGGTAGGCGTAGTATTGCATTGTAGACATACGAGCATAGGAGTATAGTATGGCATATACTTGTAGTAGGCTTAATATGGTACAGTAGCATAGTAGGCGTAGTATGGCATTGTAGGCAAAGTTTGACATGAAGTAGGCTTATTATGGCACCCTAGTAGGCATAGCATGTCACAGTAGGCACTGTTGCTTACTATGGCACAATAGGCATAGTTGGTTAATCGTTTGCATGCTATCTGGCCTAAAGGCTACCAGCGCGGAAACCTACGTCAAAACATCACAACCAAATCATTATTAACATCATAGATCAAGCATTAAGTTGCTGAGTTTAAATAGGCAAAATTAAGCATGTGAGGAGACGTCTTCTCTAGCTCAAGTGGTAGAGCAGTGGACCGGTAATCCGAAGGCTGCAGGTTCGATTCCTGCGGGAAGACAACTTTTTCGCATTGCTTGCTTTTAAGAAGTCGCCGTTCTGGTGACTCTTCCTTAGGCTTCCGCGCTGGTAGCCTTTAGGCCAGATAGCACGCAAACAATTAATTATGAAAGCTCTGGCCAGCAAACGTCAAAACATCACAACCAAATTATTATTAAAAGGCATAGTTGGCTTATTATTGCACAGTATTCCACAGCAGGCACTACAGCTTAGTATGACATTATAGCATAGAATGGCATACAGTAAGCTTATTACTACAAAACTACAAAAATGCAACAATCTTTCTTATACCAGGGTGTTAAAACCTGGAATTCTATTCCCCACAACATCAAAAATTCCTCATTCTCTAAGTTTAAATCTGATTCTAAGCAGTTCTTCTTAACAACATTTAACTAGAATTTTTACTAGAATTGTCTCATCATATCTCTCTGATAACAATAACTTCAAATACTCGTAAGCCTAATGCTCTTATGAGCAAAAAGGTGCATAATCGGGGGCTGTTTGACTAGATGACCGTAATAGGTCCCTTCCAGTCTCCGGTCGTGAAAAAAGTTATTTTTGTTTTGCTTTTGCAAATTATTTTTATGTATAGTGTGTCTTTTATTGCATCTAAGCGACAAATAATAAATCGAACTTAAACTTGAACTTATGGAACAATAAGCATTGTATGCTGATTATGGCATAGTAGGTCACAGTGGGCCTTTAACTTAGTAGGCATAGTATGGCATATACTGTGGTAGGCTTATTTTGGAACAGGAGGCACAGTATAGCACAGTAGGCATAGTATAACACAGTTTAACATATTAGACGTGCAAGGCATAGCTTTTCCATGAACTATCACCGTTACGAGGTGGAAAAGTCTATGTGCCTTAATGACCTGCAGAGCTGTACTGGCTGGAGATTCAATTCTCCTGATAGGGTTACCCATGCCAGATAGGTGTGACGGTAGAAGCGAGACGAAGTATAGTTTAAATCAAACAAGTTAAGGTTGGTTATGCCCATCAGCTGTGGTAAGCATATTACCTAGGAGAAGGACAAATCTGATATAAAACCTCTTCGCAGTTAGATTAAACTGCAAAACAAATCATGATGAGCACAAATAATGTAAATTACGTGAACGACGTTAATGGGTCCACCTTCACAAGTGGAACCTCGTCTGGCAGGGGAGCGCCTTGGGACTCCTAGGTCGCCATTCAACGAAACCCCTATGGCGTTCGAGTCTTAGACAAAGTGGGTCGTTCGAAAAATAAGCTACAATATCCAACAGCCAGCCCTAATGGCAGCTCCACGAATGTGCCCGCTACACGCTTGGAGAGGCGAATGGAGGCAGCGCAGAGTATTCGTACTCGGGATAATGTCGAACACTCACTGGTCAACCATCACCAACTGCTGTTGGGCATTGTACTGTATTATGTTAGTTAAAATTGAAATATGACTTTTGAAATTTTTTGCTCTCCTTTTGGGACTGCGGTTACAAAAATATTCAACAAATCCAAACAAAGATCTCCCTGAAAGGTTTTTGGTAGCCCTGAGTTTGTTCTCCCAACCTGAATTTCCTGAAAACAAAAAACGGTTTTACCAAAATTGGATAGGTCCTATGATGTTACTGGTACGATAAATATTAGTTAGTCTCTTTTTTCCCTGAAAGTTCAGGCTGAAAAAACGAACTTAGGGTTTTCAAAAACTGTTTATGGAGGATACTTTTTGTACTTGTGGAATATCTTTGCAACCGCAGCCCCTAAATAATAAAGCATTCCAAAAATTACATTTCGATTTTAGCTATTATAAACTACCGGAGTTGGCTGGATGCTTCCCCCTTTAAAGTCAAAACAACTTATGTTTTCTCGCTATTTTCCAACTGTAATTTTAAGCCAATCTTTTCTTTACATTTCAGTTCATGTGATGTATTTCTCACATCTAATGCCTATCGATGAACAAACGAGAATGTTTCGGCCGCCAAAAGACACTTTGTTAAATTTAACATAGGGTATTCAATTCAAAATGTCCACAATCGTAGAAACGGAAAAATAATAAACTCTTAATTTTTCTAAAAACGCTTAAATTTTCACGGAAGCTTCGGCTCTACATCTTAATGATGTGATGTAAAAAGTTCACTAAGTACAACACGCATCTCTCCAGGCATTCGAACAATTATAGCGTATAACTTGACATTTAATTGCTTAATAATTCTTCATGCAGCATTTTTTGTGATCCAATAATTTAATATTTGGAAGTCCTAGAGGCGAATTCCAAAACCAGAATTAAATGGATGTGATATGCCTCCCAGACTACTTGCCAGTGATTAGAGCTGTGTTATTTCTTTTCTCAAAGCAAAATTTTCGCGCTCGCGTATTTTCAGAACAAGATGACGTTCTCAAGATAAGTTTTGTTAGTTATATCAAGATATATTAGCATTTTTACTATACTGTATTATAATATCAATATGCCATCCCTGGTAATACTGTATTACATTTCATTATCACACACATACTTTCTTTTGAATTCACACGCAGAATAGGCTCGGTCATGTTTTAGCATTAAAAGTTCAAAAATAATTGTTTATGTTGAGACTCCCGGATTCCGTGTTGTGGCTATGGATGGCTTTAGTGCTTTGCCGTTTGTACCGCCTGCACCGAAAGTAATAGCAGAAATAATTTTCTATGATTCATTTTGCCCCCTCATTCTCCGATTAGCGCTTTTACACAATGCCATTTCAAGTAAGTTTCAGTATGACTTGGCTTAGTTGGCTATTACATCGCATTATTTTTCGAATAAGGAAAGGAAACGATTTGACAAACAAGAAGTTTTTCTTGTATTTTGGTTGGTTATTTTCCTTTTTAACCAATCAAAATAATGCTGTCCTCGCGCCGAAGACAAGACATTTTCAAGGACTTGTAGGCTACAAGGACCTAGGACTCAAGCTTTGAGGCCAAGGACTACAAAAAGTGTCCTTAAGGACGTCCTCGAGGACTCCACCTCTGGTTGCTATGACCCCTTAGTCAGATGCATCGAAACTTGTTGGTGATGTCTCAAGGGAGATAAAAATTGTTTATATTGTTGTTATTATTTAATTCATCAGCCTACAACTTGGCCATGAGACTATATCAATTTATTTCAATGCAAATTATAAACAGACAAATCGGGTGGTTGCTTGACTTGAAAATCGAGAAAGTCCTTTCGCTGCCTCCCAGTTTCCCAAACGCGATCAGAAATCTGTAAGTTAGGTTCTTTTCGCTCTTGTTTTTATGCTTTTTTTTTGTGTATAAGTTGACGTGAATGGATACAATTAAACTTCTGTTAATTTAATTTTTTTTAATCTTAAGTGACGAAAATGAAGCGAAGCACCCATCGCAAGCGCAACTGCATCTTTCGAAGTCAACTGACTTCATCATCAGTACGAAGAAGAGTCGACGTGATGGAAAATGAAGGCCGTTCTGCTACCAGCCCTGCCAATGAGCTCTGGTATTGAACGAAAATCGAGTCCAGGACAGTAAGTTTATTTGGGGAAAAATGAGTTTTATGTTTGCTTAATTGAAAATTTTTATTGCATAGGATAAGAGAAGAAAACTGCAGCCAATCGGTAATTTGGGTACTACTCAAAATTACCTGCTAAGTTTGCCTAAATGTAGGATTATGAAATCTTTTGTACTGTAACGAGCTCTTTCCCGGCTCTTTACGCAGATGATGAAGTCAGTAGATTCAGAAAAAACAGAATTGCAAAACATGGAGAAAGCGTTAAAGTGTTCTTGATTTGTTTTTAAATTTTGAGGAAAAAATGCCTCGTGCTCATATAAAAAAAGTTTATATCGCATAAATTGCTGTAGTTACATTGCATCGCTGCAGGTGCTTGGCTGCTTCATGCGGTATCCTTCCTTCAACTTCTCCAAAAGTTCGCTTGTTTCAACTCCAGGATGAGGCATGCATCCTAATGTAATCATTTCATAGAGCAGGTTTCCGAATGACCAACTAACACAAAAAACACGTGATACAAAGCCGCTATTGCAGTGCAAAGTTGCACATAACTTACCAATTGAGTCACTTGTTGAGAACAATGTACGGAGAAATTAATTTTAAGTATAAATATTCTTTCACACTCTCTGTAATAGGGTGGTCCATATTTTATCAGACTCTGTAATTGGGTGGTCCATATTTTATCAACTTTTAAAAGTTTTAAGTTTGACCCCTTCAAGTTGTGTCATTTCATGAAAAAATAACTTATGTAAAAGTTTATTGAAAAATTTTCATGTTTAGGGGCGTTAAAAAATCGGACATGTTGTCAAATGAAATCAAATCAGACCGGCTCGTAGCTCAAGCGGTAACGCGTTCGTCTCTGGAGCGAGAGGTTTGAGGTTCAAATCTCGCGCCGGTCAAATCGAATAAAGTGTTGCCAATGGCTCGCCACCGATGCAACGTGTCTTCGAGTCGAGCTGTGTTGCCCGAGCGCAATGACGCAAAGATGGGCCCCACAAACTCGTTACACGCTTTGGCGTAATACAGCAAATATAATGAAAGATTTGATTTGAAAACTGTAATAATTGATGTTTAGAATTATGTGTCACCTTATATTTATCAAAATTTGACACTCTTAATTATTGATAGTCAATCTAGTTGTAAAAGTAGCATTATATAGAAGTTTTGGAACAATCATTGCTGAAAGTGTGGTTCAGTAAATCAATACCACCATTCTGGGTTAAAAAACTACAAAATATTAGCAATTTTCATGATTTAAACTATAGCGCCATATAGAGGTAGAAATCGAAAGTGACCACAATGTTGCATTTACGACACACATGAGTGTCCGATTTGGATAAATATGAGGTGACACATAATTCTAAAAATCAATTATCACAGTTTTCGATCGAAAAATACATAAAGGTCAATATGCCAATAATTCCAAAATTTGACAAAATTTCCGATTTTTGAGGGACCTGGGATACTCGTTCTGCTTTTCAGCTTAAGCGAGAAGGACGTGCTTTGCAGAAGCATTTCAGGCAGTTGCAGTGATGGAATTTCAAGCATTTGAAAAACAAAACCTGCAGTACAATGCCTGCTAATGCGAATAAAGTCAATAAAACACGATCCAGTTTAGCCAATGATATATTGCAGCTGACGAAAAAGCAACTCGAGGATTTAATACAAGATGTGATATTTAAGGCTACCAAGCCCTTGGAAGAGAAAATCGCTTCGCTTAACAGCCAATTTGATGAGCTGAAAAACAATCAAAGTTTTATATGCTGGAAGCATGATCATTTAGCCGGCGATTAAAGCAAAATACTGCAAACAAACAAGTAGCAGAAACTGGATATCAAACAATTAACCAAACGAGCAGGCATAATACAAAAACAAAACGATGAGGACCACCCTAAAATGACGAGCTAGAACAATATGAACGCCGCCAAAATTTAGAACTTCAAGGTGTACCCATGACGGAGAATGAAGACGTTATGCAAATTACACTGGACCTGATAAAGAAATTAGACGTGGGCGTTGAAGAAGATATCTCCATTGCACACCGTCTCCGTCGAAAAAGACGACTAGGCCGAACCAGGACAAGCAAAGCGACCAACCATCCTACTATCATACTTCGATTGGTTATCCGCCAAAAGCGCAATGAAATTTATGAAAACTGTTTTAAAACCAAAGATATTGAGGGATTTCCTGTCGACATGGAAAAATTATTTATCAACGAAAACCTTACCCAAAGACGAACGTAGTATATAAGGGCCCTATCGATTCCCAAAAGTGGACTCAAAAGATGGGCACAAAGTGGACACAAAAATGGACCTTACTGACGTCAAAGATATGACGTCATATGCTTAATAAGATCAGAAATCAAAAGCTTGTTACCAAACCGCTTTTTAATACTTCATTAGTATTCGAATTGTCTTGATTGGATGAAGATAAAACAAGCAAGGTTTAGAATTTTACCTCTCACCACTAGGTTGTGCTCTTGATTCATTTTTTATCTATATTTTGATTAAAATGTTAGTTCAGACGAAAATGTAAGGTAAAATGTATCTATTAGGTAGTGCTTTGGACCCATCTTCTTTCTCTCTGGTC
The DNA here is from genome assembly GCA_963965965.1 of Trididemnum nubilum. Classification (NCBI taxonomy): domain Eukaryota; kingdom Metazoa; phylum Chordata; class Ascidiacea; order Aplousobranchia; family Didemnidae; genus Trididemnum; species Trididemnum nubilum. The sequence goes on from OZ014486.1 coordinate 22,975,509, forward strand.
TGTAGTGTGTTTTGAGTTTATTATCATTCTATTTTAAGTTCATTGTTTATCATGATTACTCGAATTATGCAAAAACAGGAAAGGTTAAGATTTTACCTCTCTCTGCTAGGTGGTGCTTTCTTTATTCATTCTTTATTTATGTTGTGATCTCATCATTTCAAGCGTTAGTTCAAACTCAATAGTAAAGTATGCTTTTAATTCGTCCTTTCCTTAGTCTATATCTTGGTTTTACATTTTATGTGTAAGATATATTGTTTCAAACCCATGCATAATATTGATGACTCTGGCCATATTAACTTATTTAACTTGACCATAAACTTTTCATTTACCGTGTAAGAGTTTTAGCTTGCTAACTTAAATGCTCATAAAATTCGAAATATTAAAAGCTTTTTACCAACATAAGTTTAATTTTATTCAAATTTTTGTGACTGATCAAAGCAAAGATAGGCAATGTTACATTTTCACTACTAAGCAGTGCTCGAAATTCATCTTTAATTTTTACTGTGATACGACGTGTTAGTTCAAACTTGAATTTCCGGTCTTAGTATCTATTTCCCAGTTCAGTCTTAACAGTTGGGTATTTGTATCAGTTACAGTAGGTACTGCTTTGGAGAGTCCTTCTCTCTGTAGTCTCCCATATTAGCTTGGACTAGTGGCACAGTATAAATATCATGCAGTAATCTTACTCAATTGTGACGTGTGTCCGCATTTTTTGAGAGGTAAAAGCAGAGCTGTTTTTTTTGACGTCATAATAGTGACATGGTGAGCGGACGAGGATAACGCCAAAAAATAGGAGTTGTTTTGAAATTTTACGTGTGTTTTTTTGGCTTGACGACGTTACCGTCTTCATCCTTTTTTGTGCCCCTAAACGTTAGAGGGCAGCATTTTTCCCCTCTGCATTAGTCCAGATATAACGCGGTCTAGCTCTTTTTGTAGAGTTCGCACGAGATCAGAATTAGTCTCGATGGAACCGTCAAAGCTCGGGCTTCGACTGGCTATAATTTTGACGTCACTTTCTTGTGACGTCACAAAGTAGTACGTTTAAGAAGAAAAAAATCGGAAATTTTCTTACATAAACAACCTTTAGTTACTTGGGGTTTTGCTCGCAGCCGGAGCCCAACATTAAAAGTTTGTCCACACTTGGTTCGTATCGTTAACTAACTATCCTGCAAATTTCGTTTCAATAGCTTAACGTTTAACGAAAATATCCTTGATTGTTTGCTTTGTCGTTGTAAAATTCGTCTTGAATATTGCAGTTATATGCAGTGATTGTGTTATTGCTTAGGCCTATCACCAAATAGACTGTGACATCATTATGAAAGTTTTTAGTTATCCGTATGACTAACCCGCTTAAAAAATATTCATGACAACAAGCGATCTAAAAAAAGTTCCATGGACGTAAAGAGTTAATTACCGCATGGTAGCAGAGTTGTAAGTCGAGCCGGGCTTTTCAGGTCGGGTTCGGGCCTCAAGTTGACAAAATTTCGGGCTTAATTCGGGTCTAAGACGTGCTTTTTGTCTTAGGTGCACAAAAATATAATCAAATTAACTTGACAACGTTGCTAAATTTTTCAGATCAACCTTAACTTTCGGGTTTTTTCGGGCATGAATTGGGCTTCAAATTAGTTTTCGGGTTGGGGCTTATATTTTCGGGTTTGGGCCTGAACTAGTCGGCCCGTTTACAACTCTGCTTGGTAGTTAATTATATCGCCCTTAACGTGAGTTTTAATTTTCCCCATTGACCTCCAACGGTTATAATTGACCTCCAACGGTTATAATTCTCTCTGATCATGCGGTAATCATTATTATGTCTCATATCGGTTCAACACTCCATTGTAAATTCTTGACTATGCCTGCACCTGTTGCTAACTATTTCGTTGAACAGGGCAGGGACGTATTTAGGAGGGGGGGCATTGTGCCAAAGCCCCCCCCTTTGGGTTGCCAGTAATGTTTGAATACCTCATAATATTACGCAAAATTGAGCCATGCCCCCCCTCTTTGGAATTTGGGTAGAAAATAGGGGCAGAAAAACGGACTGAATCTGACTAAGACCTGAGTGAAGACCTTTTTCTTTTTTTTTTTTTTTGGTCTTCACCTAAATCTGGACACAAGAACGGGCTGAATCTGAGTGAAAACCTTTGTTTTTTATCTTCATCTTTTTGGTCTTCATGTTTCTTGTCTGGTTTTTATCTACCTTTTCAAATTTCTGGCTACGCTTTAAAATAGCTTTTTTTTTGGGAAAAATCACTAACATCGCACAAAATGACCCCATGGCCTCGCGCGGCTGCTGCCTACCCGCAGACCTTTGTATGTGACATGCTTAGTTGCACCAGTTTACTCAGGGCGTCGCTTAAATGACATGTTTTTGATCAAATTTTTTGAAAACTTGGGTTCAATCCCCCGTTTTCCTCAGCAAGATTCTTGCTGCGCCACTCTATTTTTGCTCAAATGAACGGTTGCCATATTTTTGAAGTAGAAACGCAAAACAGAATTATTAGAGAACCGCATTTTCTCCTGAATTTGAGTCAAAAAAACAAAAAAAAAATCAGAAAAAACGATGTTTATTCACTTAAGAAAACTTGCAATTCTGTTCGAATATGAGGTGAAGTTAAATAAAAAAATTTAACAAAAGGTCAACATCTTCATCATAGGTAAAATGTAAATCACAATTTTTTGCGGATTTGAGATGAAGACCAACTACTATTCAAGCGGGACAAGACTTCAAAAAAGTGACTAATACCAAACCCATTTAAACATGCAATTAATAAATGATTTTATTCAATACCTCTACAACTAGAAGAAAATAACTAGGATTGGGCAAAATTATTGCAGCTAAATTAAAGTTTTATCATGAATTACACTGAACGTCTGCATCAATAACGATAACTCATACAGTCTATGAAAGCTTTTTTTCGATCAAAAGTTCTAGAGGTTCACGATTTCTACTTCGTAATGATGTCACAGTCTATTTGGTGATAGGCCTAAGCAATAACACAATCACTGCATATAACTGCAATATTCAAGACGAATTTTACAACGACAAAGCAAACAATCAAGGATATTTTCGTTAAACGTTAAGCTATTGAAACGAAATTTGCAGGATAGTTAGTTAACGATACGAACCAAGTGTGGACAAACTTTTAATGTTGGGCTCCGGCTGCGAGCAAAACCCCAAGTAACTAAAGGTTGTTTATGTAAGAAAATTTCCGATTTTTTTCTTCTTAAACGTACTACTTTGTGACGTCACAAGAAAGTGACGTCAAAATTATAGCCAGTCGAAGCCCGAGCTTTGACGGTTCCATCGAGACTAATTCTGATCTCGTGCGAACTCTACAAAAAGAGCTAGACCGCGTTATATCTGGACTAATGCAGAGGGGAAAAATGCTGCCCTCTAACGTTTAGGGGCGCAAAAAAGGATGAAGACGGTAACGTCGTCAAGCCAAGAAAACACACGTAAAATTTCAAAACAACTCCTATTTTTTGGCGTTATCCTCGTCCGCTCACCATGTCACTATTATGACGTCAAAAAAAAAACAGCTCTGCTTTTACCTCTCAAAAAATGCGGACACACGTCACAATAGTTTTTGCATGGAGTGACAGTACTGTATGATATTTATACTGTGCTAGTGGTATCAAAGAAGCACAAACGCTTTTGCCCAGTTCGGCCAAGAGTCTTTTGTCCAGTTCGGCCAAGAGTCTTGTACAGCTGGGGAATACCTTCACTCAGAGCGGCTGTGGATGCTTGAAAAAGTGTCTGCAGCTCTCAATACTACTCCCACTACCATCCCACAAACTCCACACATTTCCAAAAACCCACAAAAAAAAAAAAAAGAAGATTGCCTATTAGACATAATAATCTTGGTATCACAAAGTTGGATTTTGCAAAATTATAAGAAAAATATTGCGCAATCAGTACTCAACTTTATTTCGGGAACCCCGATCAACACGCCTACTTAACTGACCAATCAGATTAAAGCTAGCAATGTAAATACTTGAAAATTTGCACAGTCGTGTTTTACTTGAGTTTGGATGACGTTGGGGAAAAGACTGTTGCTTTTCATGAAGAAAATATGAGTTATGCTTGTGATCGCTGCGCAAAGAAATATACGGATAGATCAAACTTGCTACCAGAGGTGGAGTCCTCGAGGACGTCCTTGGCCTCGAGGACGTCCTCGAGGACAGATTTTGAAGTCCTTGGCCTTGGCCTTGGCCTCGAAGGTCAAGTCCTTGGCCTTGGCCTTGGCCTCGAGGCCTCAAGTCCTCGAAAATTGGCCTGTCCTCGGCTCGAGGACAGCACTATTTTTTGGAAAGTTAAAATTTTGTGGAGCGGTTGAAAAATTTTTTGGAAAGCGTTTTTTCGTGGAGATCGCTTGAAAAATTTTTGTGAAGACCTTTTTTTTTTTTTTTTTTTTTTTTTTTTGGAGATCGCCGGAAAAATTTTTGTGAAGACCTTTTTTTTTTTTTTTTGGAGAGCACTTGCGCTTTGTGTCCTTGGTCCTTGGCCTTGGCCTCGAGCATTCCTGTCCTTGGCCTCGAGAGTGTCTGTCCTCGGAAAGGCTGTCCTTGGCCTTGGCCTTGGCCTCGGATTTTTTTTGTGTCCTTGGCCTTGGCCTCGAGCCTTGTGTCCTCGACTCCACCTCTGCTTGCTACGTCATAAACGAATTGCTCATGCAGGAAACAGACATGTCTGTGAAACTTGTGGCAAACATTTTACAAGAAAGTTCAGTCTTACAAGTCACAAATGTGTTACAAAAAAATATCAAGTGGAAAAAAACAGCTAACAGAAGAAACGGAACCGCTTTCAAAATAAAGAAGACAAATAACTGCATCTATTCAATCCAAAGCTGTTATAAGGCAAGAAATAGATAGTGGCTTGGAGTTGACAAAAGAAGACACTTTAAAGCAATTTGAAGATTCGGAAAACGAGACCCAAGCTAACAAAAGAAATTTAAATGAGTTTAAACGGACCACCAAAGAACATGCTACAGATGAGGAAATGCTTGCTAGGAATGATAAAGCAGACTCTTTTCAGAGTTTTGGAAGCATGGCTGACCATCGCTGGAAGAGCATAAAAACTTTTTCAAAGCAAGGGTGTGTGCAAGATATCTTTAATTTTTATATTAACGATGACCTTCTTTTTCTAAAAAAATGACTTTCTGGACATGATTTACAAGCAAACAAGTCGATTTAAAATAAATTTTAGCTTTGGTTTTATTTTACGCAATCGTACCGATGGTAATTTTCGATATTGGCATGCGTCTAATGGTGTAGATCGTATTTTAGATCAACCCCTACTTATCAGTAATTTTTCGGATTTTGAAATGTTTTTGAACAAAGTGTTTGAGTAGGATATGCTTGAAAAAGCACGTCTTTCTCGACCAAGCAGTTCATGGGTTGTTGAAGTTGTTTCCAACATTACTTTTTCATAAATAAGCTAAAAGAACATCCAATTGGTTGCGGGATAAATTTACCTGATTTTATCATAAACAATTCAGGATTAAATGCATTACAAAAAAATTACAAGAATGGAAAATTGTATTCAGATAATTTGTGTTTATTTCGGTGCCTTGCTCTTCTTATTGGTTGCACTTTGCAAAATTTAGAATCTAAAACCAAAGAATTGTGTTTGTGCTACTGCAAATTTGCTTTTGTTGACCCTAGCACTTTTCAAGGGATTACTTTGCATGATTTAATCCAAATTGAAAACTGTTTTTTACTCAATGTTAATGTTTATTCCTTGGAATGGAAAGAACAAGCAGTGGCCAGGATTCTTCAACCGAGTCGACATCTTTTTTCCAGCACAATAAACCTCAATCTTTATGAAAACCATTTTAGCTATGTAAAAAGCATGCAGTTGTACACTGGACGTTATGTTTTCCCACGATGCTCCAAAATTTGGACTGAGAATAACCACTACCATCGCCATATTCGCACCTGCAAATTTAAAGTGAAGCACAAGTACGTTGGTGGGGTTTATCATACGCCACTAACTATTTTTGAAAGATTGGATGAAGTTGCAATCCATGTTCCAGAGGAAGACCGTTATTTACCCTTCAGAGCTACTTTTGACTTTGAAGCCTATTTTTCTAAGAGGAATCTTCCTGAAGGAACAGATTAATGAAAAGCTTGCCTAAATCGGGACTTTTCATTAATTTTTTTCCTTACGTTGTGGTAATTCGATCAAAATCTTGCGTTTCACGATCGTGATTATTACTTGTACTTTAAAACTTACCTAACATCATAAACTTTTTAATCTTTTTTTTTGTTGTCATGAGAAATGTTTGACCAAAGACATTCAAATAGTTGCATTTTCTTTGTTTTGAATAAAGACTCTATCTAAAAAACTGGAAAAATAAGTTAAAATCTTACAAGTTTTTGGAATATTCTTGTTAAGATAAAGATAATTTTGTAAAATATCTTAAAAATTTTATCTTGAATAGAAATTCTAACTTAAAAACAATGGTTTTTTGGTAAACATTTTATAATTATTTTGGAGATTCATTTAATATAACTCCTATTTTTGCGGTTTTGATAATAAATTCATTTAAGAGGTAAAAGTTTTTTCTACTTAGAAAAAAATTTCCTTAATTTTTTAAAATAACTTAGCAATTTTCTTGTCTTCCTAAAGCTAATTTGTTTAAAATATCTCAAAGTTCTTCAATTTCTTTAGTGTATTGAATGAAATGTTACAAGTTTTTAGGAAAATCTTGTTTATAAATAGGACTAGTTTTGTAAAAAATAAGTAAAGTCTTACAACTTCTTTGTTTAAAACAATAACTCCACCCTAAACTGAATATAATTTGACTTTTAATCAAAATTTCTTTAAAATCGTGCTGTTTGAGTCTCTTTGTATTGTGTCTTATAACTTTGCAATTCCTTTATTTAAAGCGACCATTCCATTTTAAAATGACGATCATTTGTAAAATTTTAATCAAAATTTCTCTAAAAACTTATGTTTTTGTTTTTTGATATTATTTTATTGGGAAAAATTTATCAAAATCTATTCATACCTTATAATTTCTTTTTCTTAAATAAAAATTGGTAGTAAATAAAATTTAAAACTTGAACTACTTACTAAAATTCTTCTTTTTGTTGCGATAATTCAATTAAAATTTTGCTTTTCATTACCTTGAATAGTACTTCTACTTACCTAACAACTGAAAGTTTTCAACCATTTTTTAGCTTTCATAAGAAGAATTTAATCAAACACACACAAAGACAAGCGATTTCTATTGAATAAAAAATTTTATCCTAAAAAATAAAAAATCGAAAACTTATCTAAAATCCTAAATGTTTTCAAAATATTTCCATTTACATAGGGACAAATTTGCAAAATGCCTCAAAAACTTTACCTTGAATTAAACGTCTTATTTGAAAACAATAGCTTTTTGTTTGTTTTTTATTTTTTGCTACAAATTTTGTGATTATTTCGTAGAGTTGTTTAATATTACACCTCTTTTTGCAGTCTCGGTAATAAATTTACTTGAGAAAAGTTGCAAAGTTCACAACCGTAGATTGCTACTCAGTATGAAAAACAAGTTCAGAAACGCCGACAATTGTGCAAAATTTTACATCTGAAAATAGTTTATGATCTCATAAAATAGGTCCATAATTCAAAATTATTTGGTGAAACATGCATATATGGCACAGGCTTAGTGTAATATTCTTTACATACTTGCTTAAATGAGAGAAAATTTACTTAAATGATCGAGTTTGAATGCATCGCTAATTAACACATTTCTGGGAGTGGTTTTACGTTTGCCTTATCATTTCAATATACAGAAAATTGGATTGAGACTGTCTTATATGTGCGTCTATTCTGCAACGTTCATTCATTATTTCAAAGTCAACATTCCGAGAGTCGAAAGTCATTCTTGATACTATGATGTTACTTAATTTTCTTCTTACAACTGTCCATTAATTTTAAATTTGCTTTAATTTTTTCTTCTTAAACTACATTATTGGCCTATCTGATCATGTTGAAAGAAACGTACGTTTACTTCACTATTAGTATCATCATTCTATCAACTTCAAAAAAGGTTTTATTATGGTTCAATTACACAAAAAACAAAACACATTTTACTGAAAGCGATTATACTTGATGCAATTAAATGCATTAATAACACATGTAGAAAAATAATGTAAATACAGGCTACAATTCAAGTGGGGCAGTGCCTATGCCATCAGCTAGTACTTTTCTCTTAGGGTAGACATAGGACAAAGCACGCTTTGTTTGTTGGTACGTATACACAGAATTATTTTTGTCACGAAATGAAATATTCATACCAGTTGCACTTTTCTGAGATTTTAAAACATTTAAATAATTAGTTTTATTAAATTGGTTTTGTTTGACGTTTAACCTCTTTGACACCTGCTTGTCTTTGACCCCAAAGACAAAATAAGTTTTGCTACAAAGTCCAATGAATCCACTTCCTTCCCATTCCAATTTAAATAATCCTGGACTCCGCTTGTCGAAATTTTGTTGCTTAGCACAGCACGGATGATGTGGATCAAACGGCAGACCTTGGCTTTTTTTTGAAACAAACTCCTCCTGGTGAGACGGACATGCTTGGGCAGGCAGCCATTTGTGATAATTTTCATACAATTCCTTCTTTTTTTCTGGCTTAATCACGTTCTCAAGATTGGAAGAGGATAGTGCATAATACAAACTGTCGGTGTCCATTTCGCAGCATTCAAAATCTTGGCGATTGATGAAAAAGTCGAGAAAATCATAGCAAAATTCTAGCATTCTGAGTTTAGCGTAACCATAGACGACAAACCAAATTTGTATAGGCAAGTCCAAGACAATTTCTTTCTTAAAGTGTTCAATTTCGTATAAATTCTCAGAAATTGCATTTAGTTTGTGAAACAGAGGATCGTTGATTAGTTCAGACGCAGCTTCGCTATCACAATACCTAATGTTTCTGTGTTTTTCTTTGTTACAAATCGTTTTTCCATAACTGGAGTTTCCCCAAAGCTTGAATGTTTGAGCCAGTACTGCCTTGTTCAGATCAGAATCGCCACTTCTTCCTGCCTCAGAGACTTCAAGGCCAAAATTTTCAAAACATTTAACAGGTAAGTATTGGATAACTTCGTAAATTTTTGTCCCTTCCAAGCCCTGATTTATGTACCCCTTTAATAATGGAATGATGAGAAGGATTTTGTCAGCAAAATAGCTCCCAATTAGCATTTTCTGGGGTTTTGACAATAAGTTGTTGTCTAGAGCAAATTTCTCCATGAGAGCACCGATATCTTCTCTCCCTACTTCAGCGTTTTTAAAGATGGGGCAAAATTCAGAAAAATATGATTTCAAATGTTGAGGAGTTTTGATATCGCACAAGACCATTCCAAAGATTTTGTCGTTTTGGATGGCAGAAAGAAGACTTTGTTCATTCATGCCATAAATTGGTTTCAAAAAGTTAAAGTTTTGTAAAAAGGCTTTTACTTTAGGGTCTAAAGACTTCATCTTCCTCCATTGGCATTCATAGATTTCGATCACTTTGTATCCCAGATCTTTTAAGTATTCTGTATTTTTTCTTGTTTCGGTTTGAAGCTCTGATATAGTTTTTCCGTTTGACAGGTTTTTGACCTTAAAATTCAGGTGTCACAAATGCCCATGCCAGTAACAGCCATGCAGCTGGTAGACTGTCTTGGTTTCCTGGCAAAAGCCGTCAATTGGAAGCTGCCGCGGTCTAAGTCGCTTTTCTTTGCCATTGAACATGTGTTTAATGCTGATATTTTTGGAGAAAATTAGCCATTCTAGCCACTCTCTTGCCAAATGCCCATAATTTGTAAGAAACAATAGGCTTGAAATTTTTGCTTTTTTTATATCGAATAAAGTAAGAAGTTGGCATGTTTTGCATAATTGCCCACAAATAAAGAGCATTGGCATCATTTCCTTGAATGGATTTACAGATTTTTGCTTCATGGCCATAATCAAGTTCACGTAATTTGGTAACATTTGCTTCTTGATACCAACAGAAAATGATTGACGGTCCACCAGTGATGCTATCTTTTATTAGCTGGTGCAGGTCTTGATTTTGAGAGTCGATAACAGTGAAATGAAGGTCAGGATCTACGGTTGAGGAGAGATACTTGAGAGTCAAAGCAGGGACAGTCATTCCATCTTTGAATAAATCGAGCTTTTTAGACTTGTAATACAAAAATTGTTTTTCAATTGCCTCCAGAAATGGCACTACATCGCAGTTGTTGTAGTAGACCAGCATATCTCTTACAGATTTCCAATTTTTTTCTTGCCATGTTGAAACCGCAAAAGCATATTCCTCATCTTGATTCAGGTGTCACAAATGCCCATGCCAGTAACAGCCATGCAGCTGGTAGACTGTCTTGGTTTCTGGCAAAAGCCGTCAATTGGAAGCTGCCGCGGTCTAAGTCGCTTTTCTTTGCCATTGAACATGTGTTTAATGCTGATATTTTTGGAGAAAATTAGCCATTCTAGCCACTCTCTTGCCAAATGCCCATAATTTGTAAGAAACAATAGGCTTGAAATTTTTGCTTTTTTTATATCGAATAAAGTAAGAAGTTGGCATGTTTTGCATAATTGCCCACAAATAAAGAGCATTGGCATCATTTCCTTGAATGGATTTACAGATTTTTGCTTCATGGCCATAATCAAGTTCACGTAATTTGGTAACATTTGCTTCTTGATACCAACAGAAAATGATTGACGGTCCACCAGTGATGCTATCTTTTATTAGCTGGTGCAGGTCTTGATTTTGAGAGTCGATAACAGTGAAATGAAGGTCAGGATCTACGGTTGAGGAGAGATACTTGAGAGTCAAAGCAGGGACAGTCATTCCATCTTTGAATAAATCGAGCTTTTTAGACTTGTAATACAAAAATTGTTTTTCAATTGCCTCCAGAAATGGCACTACATCGCAGTTGTTGTAGTAGACCAGCATATCTCTTACAGATTTCCAATTTTTTTCTTGCCATGTTGAAACTGCAAAAGCATATTCCTCATCTTGATTCAGGTGTCACAAATGCCCATGCCAGTAACAGCCATGCAGCTGGTAGACTGTCTTGGTTTCTGGCAAAAGCCGTCAATTGGAAGCTGCCGCGGTCTAAGTCGCTTTTCTTTGCCATTGAACATGTGTTTAATGCTGATATTTTTGGAGAAAATTAGCCATTCTAGCCACTCTCTTGCCAAATGCCCATAATTTGTAAGAAACAATAGGCTTGAAATTTTTGCTTTTTTTATATCGAATAAAGTAAGAAGTTGGCATGTTTTGCATAATTGCCCACAAATAAAGAGCATTGGCATCATTTCCTTGAATGGATTTACAGATTTTTGCTTCATGGCCATAATCAAGTTCACGTAATTTGGTAACATTTGCTTCTTGATACCAACAGAAAATGATTGACGGTCCACCAGTGATGCTATCTTTTATTAGCTGGTGCAGGTCTTGATTTTGAGAGTCGATAACAGTGAAATGAAGGTCAGGATCTACGGTTGAGGAGAGATACTTGAGAGTCAAAGCAGGGACAGTCATTCCATCTTTGAATAAATCGAGCTTTTTAGACTTGTAATACAAAAATTGTTTTTCAATTGCCTCCAGAAATGGCACTACATCGCAGTTGTTGTAGTAGACCAGCATATCTCTTACAGATTTCCAATTTTTTTCTTGCCATGTTGAAACCGCAAAAGCATATTCCTCATCTGTAATGTTGGACTGTTTGAGTGAACTGTAGAAACTTCCGTGAGGTGGGACATCAGGATAATCCAGTTTGTCTGGAGAATCAAGCAATTTATAGGGAAAAAAGAATTTGTTTTCTTTCACTCCAAAAGCTTTGATAAAACTTTGGTAAGAAAATCCACGAGCAATGTAGTTGACCATTTCAAGAAATTTTAGATTTGAAGACTTGATGCAGACATAATTATTGTTCTTTTTTACTGTAAACTCAATTTTTGGGTGGAACAACGTCAAAAATGGCTCTTTAATCAAACACAAATCATATCTTCCAGAATTGAATCCAACCACAGGCATTTCTTTTAAGTAGGACTGAAAAGCTTCCAAAAGATGCTTGTTTTCGGACTTTTCCAAAAGAGGGAACACGTATTGAAACTTCTGAGAAAGAAATTTATAGGAATGATAAGAAATTTCTTCCAAGTACTCCAACATCTTTTGCATCATTTCTTCCAACCCCTTTTCATTGATAATGCACAAAGGCTTTACAAATCCAGGAACATTGCTGGCTATGCTTACACTCAAAGGGACATGTTTTGCATTCCACTGCTGCAAATCTGTTCCTTCAGGAAGATTCCTCTTAGAAAAATAGGCTTCAAAGTCAAAAGTAGCTCTGAAGGGTAAATAACGGTCTTCCTCTGGAACATGGATTGCAACTTCATCCAATCTTTCAAAAATAGTTAGTGGCGTATGATAAACCCCACCAACGTACTTGTGCTTCACTTTAAATTTGCAGGTGCGAATATGGCGATGGTAGTGGTTATTCTCAGTCCAAATTTTGGAGCATCGTGGGAAAACATAACGTCCAGTGTACAACTGCATGCTTTTTACATAGCTAAAATGGTTTTCATAAAGATTGAGGTTTATTGTGCTGGAAAAAAGATGTCGACTCGGTTGAAGAATCCTGGCCACTGCTTGTTCTTTCCATTCCAAGGAATAAACATTAACATTGAGTAAAAAACAGTTTTCAATTTGGATTAAATCATGCAAAGTAATCCCTTGAAAAGTGCTAGGGTCAACAAAAGCAAATTTGCAGTAGCACAAACACAATTCTTTGGTTTTAGATTCTAAATTTTGCAAAGTGCAACCAATAAGAAGAGCAAGGCACCGAAATAAACACAAATTATCTGAATACAATTTTCCATTCTTGTAATTTTTTTGTAATGCATTTAATCCTGAATTGTTTATGATAAAATCAGGTAAATTTATCCCGCAACCAATTGGATGTTCTTTTAGCTTATTTATGAAAAAGTAATGTTGGAAACAACTTCAACAACCCATGAACTGCTTGGTCGAGAAAGACGTGCTTTTTCAAGCATATCCTACTCAAACACTTTGTTCAAAAACATTTCAAAATCCGAAAAATTACTGATAAGTAGGGGTTGATCTAAAATACGATCTACACCATTAGACGCATGCCAATATCGAAAATTACCATCGGTACGATTGCGTAAAATAAAACCAAAGCTAAAATTTATTTTAAATCGACTTGTTTGCTTGTAAATCATGTCCAGAAAGTCATTTTTTTAGAAAAAGAAGGTCATCGTTAATATAAAAATTAAAGATATCTTGCACACACCCTTGCTTCGAAAAAGTTTTTATGCTCTTCCAGCGATGGTCAGCCATGCTTCCAAAACTCTGAAAAGAGTCTGCTTTATCATTCCTAGCAAGCATTTCCTCATCTGTAGCATGTTCTTTGGTGGTCCGTTTAAACTCATTTAAATTTCTTTTGTTAGCTTGGGTCTCGTTTTCCGAATCTTCAAATTGCTTTAAAGTGTCTTCTTTTGTCAACTCCAAGCCACTATCTATTTCTTGCCTTATAACAGCTTTGGATTGAATAGATGCAGTTATTTGTCTTCTTTATTTTGAAAGCGGTTCCGTTTCTTCTGTTAGCTGTTTTTTTCCACTTGATATTTTTTTGTAACACATTTGTGACTTGTAAGACTGAACTTTCTTGTAAAATGTTTGCCACAAGTTTCACAGACATGTCTGTTTCCTGCATGAGCAATTCGTTTATGACGTAGCAAGTTTGATCTATCCGTATATTTCTTTGCGCAGCGATCACAAGCATAACTCATATTTTCTTCATGAAAAGCAACAGTCTTTTCCCCAACGTCATCCAAACTCAAGTAAAACACGACTGTGCAAATTTTCAAGTATTTACATTGCTAGCTTTAATCTGATTGGTCAGTTAAGTAGGCGTGTTGATCGGGGTTCCCGAAATAAAGTTGAGTACTGATTGCGCAATATTTTTCTTATAATTTTGCAAAATCCAACTTTGTGATACCAAGATTATTATGTCTAATAGGCAATCTTCGAACCAGAAGCAATTACTAACGCTCTACATCCTCCCCCCCGGACGTTATTACACGTTATATTCACCTTAAATAATTTTTAATTTGTGGTACTTTATGTAACATTATATAAGGTAAAAAGCGTTTGTGCTTCTTTGATACCACTAGTCCAAGCTAATATGTGAGATTACAGAGAGAAGGACTCTCCAAAGCAGTACCTAACTGATACAAATACCCAACGGTTAAGACTGAACTGGGAAATAGATACTAAGACCGGAAATTCAAGTTTGAACTAACACGTCGTATCACAGTAAAAATTAAAGATGAATTTCGAGCACTGCTTAGTAGTGAAAATGTAACATTGCCTATCTTTGCTTTGATCAGTCACAAAAATTTGAATAAAATTAAACTTATGTTGGTAAAAAGCTTTTAATATTTCGAATTTTATGAGCATTTAAGTTAGCAAGCTAAAACTCTTACACGGTAAATGAAAAGTTTATGGTCAAGTTAAATAAGTTAATATGGCCAGAGTCATCAATATTATGCATGGGTTTGAAACAATATATCTTACACATAAAATGTAAAACCAAGATATAGACTAAGGAAAGGACGAATTAAAAGCATACTTTACTATTGAGTTTGAACTAACGCTTGAAATGATGAGATCACAACATAAATAAAGAATGAATAAAGAAAGCACCACCTAGCAGAGAGAGGTAAAATCTTAACCTTTCCTGTTTTTGCATAATTCGAGTAATCATGATAAACAATGAACTTAAAATAGAATGATAATAAACTCAAAACACACTACAGACCAGAGAGAAAGAAGATGGGTCCAAAGCACTACCTAATAGATACATTTTACCTTACATTTTCGTCTGAACTAACATTTTAATCAAAATATAGATAAAAAATGAATCAAGAGCACAACCTAGTGGTGAGAGGTAAAATTCTAAACCTTGCTTGTTTTATCTTCATCCAATCAAGACAATTCGAATACTAATGAAGTATTAAAAAGCGGTTTGGTAACAAGCTTTTGATTTCTGATCTTATTAAGCATATGACGTCATATCTTTGACGTCAGTAAGGTCCATTTTTGTGTCCACTTTGTGCCCATCTTTTGAGTCCACTTTTGGGGGTCGATAGGGCCCTTATATACTACTGACGAAAAAGGTTATTCTGGAATACTAAACAAAAAATCAAAGAATTGGGATATCAATTTTTTTGGAAACATAATGGCCAAATTTATACAAGAAAAGATGAAGAAAGTAAAAAATTTTAAACAAAAACTGAAAGTGATTTGGAAGAATTGTAAGTTTTTCGTGTTTTTTTTGTGCTAGCTTTTGTATTATATAGTCGTTTACCCCAGCTCAATTGTGATGGTTCATGTCACACTGATGATTGATAGTCTTTCTTGTGAATACCAATCTCTTGCAAAATTTGCCGCTGAAACCGCTACAAACCTAGGAAATAAATGTATTGTCATTGTTCTAGTAAACACTGTGAGCCTTGGTAACCATTTTAACGATATGCAATTATTTTTAAATCGATTTTCCTACATAGTCGAAGTGCTTTGCCTCACCAAAACTTGACTAACCCACCGCAATATGAAGTATCGTAATCTTCCTGGATATACCTTGTATCACTGCAATTCAGACACTCAAGCAGGTGGATCCGCAATGCATGTACCAACGACATAAAATGCCATCAACTTTTGCAAATCAAGGTCGTAGGATCAGGTTACACACACCCAAATAACACTAAAAAAAAGATTAAGCTATTTGAAGATGTCTTTGTGCATATCCTTAAAACATTGAAGTCCAACCAAAGATATTTAGTATTAGGCGACTATAACATTCATTATGACAAAATTGGCGAATCACCAACAACTGATGACTATACAAATCACATAATTGATATTGCAAACAAATCATCGACAAGCCTATCAGGAATTTGCTCATCTTGCAGCTCTGTAATCGATCGTACCTATATTAATTCTACTTCATTAAGTCAAGTTCAATCATTTATATTACAAGAAGAAATTTCTGACCATCTGCCTCTACGCATTAAGTATCAGTGTAACCCTAATAGAAACTTTAAACGACCGCACTACCGCAAAATAACACAGGAGGGCTTCGAGTTTTTTCTAGAACACTTGAATAATAAACTTACCGCACCTGAATGGCTATATCCTAACAGCTACAACCTAGATAAACTTATCAATCTACTGAATGACCTCATCTCTCAACATTTTCCCAAAAAGATGCAAAGTTGGAAACAGTATAAAGTGTCTAAACACCCATAGATTACCCCAAATATCCTTGCAGTCATAAAGCACAAAAACAAGCTTTATTCTAAATACCTTAAAAGCAAAAGTCTATACTTATACAATAAATGTGAAAAGTGTGAAATACAGTGAAATACAGTGACCCATATGAAAAGAAATACAGTGACCCATGAGAAAGCAAAAACCAAACAAAAATATTTCCAAAACTTGTTTAAAGATGCCTGCAATACTGCAGATACATGAAAATTCGTAAATCAGTTACTTAGGAAAACCAAACCGAAAACTACGTTGCCGAAAACTATTGAAACTGATGGCAAATTAATTACCTCGCCTCAAAACATTTGTAACAAAATCAACAAAGACTTTGCTAAAATTGGTAAAAAGTCGCCGCAAAGTCCGGGAATTCAGCTTTCATCAGAATAATCAAAACTTTACGTTCCTCGGCAAACGTAATGTATCATTAATTGTCCTACATCCAACTAATGTTTACGAAGTCATTGAAATCATTTCTTCCCTAAATGATTACAAATCTCCAGGATATAGTGTATTGATATTCTGGTGCATATCATAAAAGAATCTAAATTCCTAATTTCTGATTATTTGGGAAACTCTTTTAACGAATCTCTTGAAACTGGAAGCTATCCCGACGTATTAAAAATCGCTACAGCGATTCCTCTTCATAAAGGCGGATCCACACTTGAATTGGGTAACTGCAGGCCCATTTCATTATTGTCCCCAATAAATGGAGTCTTTGAAACAATTTTGCACAACAAACGACTCACAATAAATTTTGGAAAAATTTAAATTCACACACTGAATTTTAGTTTGGTTTCAGAACCAAACACTCAACAAATCACACAATAGCTGTGTTTATGAAACCATAATCAAAGAACTAGAAAACCAAAATTCGGTTTGCGGGATATTTTTGGACTTCGCAAAAGCCTTTGACTGTGTAAATCATCAAATATTACTGGACAAGTTAGATGATTGTGGCATTAGAGGTAATGCTTATAAATTGTTGAAGTCTTACTTGACAGACCGACTGCAGAGTATAGTGAACAATGCCAACCAAATTTTATCTACCCTTTAATCGATTACAATTGGAGTGCCGCAAGGTAGCGTGCTAAGGCCGTTTCTATTGTTGGTTTACATTAATGACTTGACAAATTCTTGCAAATCCCCAATTAGGTTATATAATGATGATTCAATTTTGCTTTGTTTTGATAACAATATTCAAAGTTTAAAAAAGAGATGCAAATATGAATTCGGATTTCTCGAAACTTGAATGTGCTCTAATCGACTTACTCTTAATTATTCAAAAACTCGCTGCGTACTCTTCACCAATTCAAGAACGAACATAAACGATAACTTCATATTAACATCCAACATCGAGCAATTTTTCCCAAAATTGCTATCAGATATTTAGGAGTCATGCTGGATCGCAAGCTGACCTGAAAGGTTCACACGCGCTTGTTGTTGAAAAGCTCTATATGGCTAGAAGAATCTTGAGCAAATAAAGGCGAAATGCTCCTCAATCGTTGTTGAAATGTGTCTATAATAGTTTGATTTACCCGTAACTATACTGTGGTGTCACATCTTGGGGAAATGCTGCTACCAAATACACCAAGATTATTCAGATTTAACAAAATTATATTGTTAAAATTATAAATAATTCAAGTTCCTTTAAAACAAAGCTCCTGCCTATATACCAGCAACTCAATTTAATGAATCTATGCCAAATTTATAAATTAGAAATATTAAAATTTATGTTTAAATATAGAAATAAAACTCTTCCAAATTGTTTCAAAAGCTACTTTATAACTAAATCAGAAACTCATAATTATCCTACCAGGTTTGCTTGTAATGACAACTGGGCTGCCGCATTCCAACATAAAAAGTCAACTTCAAAACGTTCAATTCAATATAATGGTTATAAAATATGGAATGAATTGCCATTAGAAATTAAAGGGTTATATAGAAAGAGTTATTTTATCATTTTAAAAAGAGTAAAAAATTTTATATTGGAAAAAGAGTCGCTATAGTTTCTTCTTACTCAAGAAAGCACGCTGACTTACCTAAATTAGATGGTTTTCCTGGCTGAATAATTTGTGATATTGGGTTTACAAAAACTCAGTTGTCCTCAGCCAACTCTTTTCTAACTGAAGAACAATCTGCTGTGTGTTCAGGGGCGTATTTAGGGAGGGGCATTGGGCCATGGCCCCCCCCTTGGGTCGCCAGGATTGCAAAATTGCATAGAAAAGTGAGCAAAATTGAGGCATGGCCCCCCCCCCCCCTTTGCAAGTTGGGCATCAGGCTTTGGGCTCGAAATCACCTGATTTTGGGCGAAAAATGGGACAAAATTTGAGTGAAGACGTTTTTTCCTTTTTTTTTTTTTTTTTGCTCTCCGCATGATTTTGGGCGAAACATGGGGCGAAATTTGAGTATGACAATTTCAAATTCTGGTCTATGTTCATCTCAAATTTTCTGAAGTTTCTGGCCCCCCATCCTTTTCAAAATCTTGTGTACGCTACTGTGTGTGTTAGTATTATTTAAGCAGATTATTGTCATAGCTGTGTAATTGTATTTTTGTTCATGTGTGTGTCGAATGGCGTGTATTGTTATACCTGTTGATTTATTGGCATTTCTCAGTTTGCTGCGCAATTTTTTATTTGTACTGAGTGAATCGGGTTTGTATGATATAAAGATTTTATACTGAAGATGAGAGGTAGCAGAGTCGACGACCTTACCTTTCCTGAATAGGGCCCTGAGCTATTCTCAGGAAATGGCCTATGATCTTTACGCAACCTCTTATCAGAAATGATTATTCTATCTTTTATTTTGTTCCATTTTGCTGCGTGATTTTTGTATGCTTATTTATTTTGCAGAATATCAATCCGAACAAAAATAAATGCCAATTGAATTGAATTGGGGCACCTCTAAACGTAAAAATTTTCCAAAAAACTTTTACACGTTATTTTTTTTTATGAAATGACACAACTTGAAGGTGTCAGACTTAAAACTTTCAAAAGTTGAAAGAATATGGATCACCCTACTCGGTAATATTTTTTCATTAGCACAATTGATTTTCTCTTCAAGTCAGACGTGAGCTAAAAAGCAATGCCTCGACAGGATTTATAGCCCAATAATAAATTGTTTTTAATCATTCAAAGCCATAGCTGAAAAACAAAATAAGGAAAACTGATAAAAAATCCTACTTCTAAAACCAATAAGAAAGTTGAAAAACACTTTCAGAAACATGTTTAAAAACCGCAGTCCAGTCGTAAAGCTCTACTCTTGAGAACATCTTCCTCTTTCGCTGTAAGTTGTGATCGAGTGAGTATGGTTATTAATAATAAACATTTTTGGCAACGTCACTCTACATTACTCAAATGTCATAGACAGTCTAGCTTACACGTCACTTTTACTGGTGATTGGTACTTTTCCCGCCATCATGCGTTCAGGACTGATCCACTTAAAGGGAACACACCTCTCCGCTTGTCCTTGGATCACCCCATATCTAAAGCAACTTCCAAAAATGAGTCATAATACTAAAATTTAAGAGTAATAATAGCACAAAAGTTAGAGTATAGTTTAAAAAATAACGCTGAAACGAAAAAAAGTAAAAATATTGAAAAGTTTGAAATTTCTTAATTATTATTATATCAACTTATTAAATTAACAGTGAATGGAGCGACACTGAAGCAGGTAGAGAAGTTCAAGTATCTTGGGGTTACATTCACGAGAGACGGAAGGCAAGACGAAGAGCTGGATACCCGAATTGGCAAGGCTAGTGCAATAATGCGAGCTCTGCACTATTAGGTTGTCATGAAACGAGAATTGTCGAAAAAGGCAAAGCTCTCAATTTTCAAACCAGTTTTTGTTCCTATTAGTACGTAAGGTCTTAAATCTTGGGTAGGCCTAATGACCGAAAGAGTGCGATCACAACTGAACAAGTGCAAGCGTCCGAACTGAGTTTTTTGCGGAGAATCGAAGGAGTTTAACACACCGGCCAGTTGGTCGAGCGGTAACGCGTTCGTCTCTGGAACGGGAGGTCTGAGGTTCAAATCTCGGGCCGGTCAAATCGGACACAGTGTTGCCAACGGCTCGCAACCGTTGCAACATTTCTTCGAAAGGAGCTGTGTTGCCCGGGCGCAATGACGGAACCCGCAAACTCGTTACACGCTTCGGCGTACTACAGCGAGAATAAATGAAAGATTTGATTTGATTTTACACCATTTAACAAGTTGCGTAGCTCTCTAAACATCTCTAACAGGGGCGCCGAGAGGTAAGCGTGGGCCCGGGTCAGCTCAAATATTAGACATCTCTGGTCTTGTGTGCTCCAAAACAGGAGAAAAATGGCACAACTATCTCCGGATTTTAATGTGGTCTCCAAAAATAAAGTCTTCAAAGCAAAACGGCACAATTTTCTCCAGATTTTAATGTGATCTCCCAGAGAAAAAAAAAGGTCTTCGATCTTCCACAAACTGATTTGTCAGTGTCAGTTCAATGGACCAATGGCCTCTAATGGGCCCCTTGAAGCCCATGGGCCTCCTAAACTCCATTGACCCTTGGGTCATTGTCCCCCTGCCCCCTCTCTCGGAGGCCCTGATCTCTAAACATCGAGCCGTTACTTCTCCGAATTGAAAGATCTTAGCTCAGATCGTTTGGCCATGTAAGCAGAGTGCCTCATGATAAACTCTCCAAACAATCTTTACTTTCCAAAGCAAATGGAAAAAGACCAGTTGGAAGACCTAGAACAGATGTAGCAATCACATTGAAAATCTTGGAAGGAATCGCTTGGGAATTTACTCAAGCAAAATAATGGATATGGCAGAAGACCGTAAAGTGTAGCGGCTTAATCTTGAGCTGCTGCCCCCACAATGCTCACGGAAAATCGGGCAATGAAGGAAGAAGAGCTTTGATTGTTGCAGAATTGCAATGTACAATATTAACATGCTGCCAAGCTTTCTTAATTGGTTTGAGCATTAAATTGGTTTGAGCATTAAATTGATATTGACGTCAAAAATCGTGTTGTTACACAAACAGTGTTGTAAGGTATATTGCAAAATCAGAATAATGGTTGTAATTACATTTTATTCACCAAGTTGCCTTGGCCAGGAGTCAGCGAAGGAACCTTTCGGTCTTTGAGTCAAGCTGCCATCTGCCCACCTGTTTACCACACACAGTGGAGGTACAGTAAATACCAATATTAATAGTCTTTGGTTTGACCTGACCGGGAATCGAACCCGGGTCTACCGCTTCAGAAGCAGACGCTCTATCCACTCGACCACTGATCGGCTTATTTGCAGTTACAAAATTAAGACACATCCTTGTGACTTTTCTGCTGAAGCGGTAGACTTGGGTTCGATTACCGCTCGGGTCAAACCAAAGGCTATAAAACTTGGTATTCACAACTTCCCTGCTTGACGTTCAGCATCAAAAGAGACTGTTTGAAGCCTCTAATGAAGGTGGCTGACAGGTGGGCACTGGGCAGGTGGCAGGTTGACTCAAAGACAGCAAGGTCCCTTCGCTGTCTCCCGGCCAAGGCAACTCGGTGAATAAAATGTAATTACCATTACAGTTATGTTTTCTGAATATACTATTTTGTAGTTACAAATTACGGCAATCCTGATCGCATAATCTGAGTTAAACCCGCACCCTGGTCACGTCGTTGCGTCCTTTGATAATTACCATTACAGTTACGTTTTCTGAATATACTTTTTTGTAGTTACAAATTACGGCAATCCTGATCGCATAATCTGAGTTAAACCCGCACCCTGGTCACGTCGTTGCGTCCTTTGATAAGACGCTTTAGGATGATTATCTCTGCTTGGTGGCTTCGAAAAAGCAATAAAATCAGTGGACAAGAGTTCGAAGAAATCCACAGGAACATTGGATTACTGGAAACTCCTAAGCAGGTGCGGATTCCTCCAAAGACAAAGTAGTCACTGCAATGAAAAGTGCGCGGATCGTCCAATATTTAGAGTCAGACGCTGTCCGGTGACCGGAGGATAAATATGCGCTACAACAACAGCAACAATAATCTATGCAGGTCAAGTCAGCTCATCTTGATAATCCTTTCAACAAAAGGAAAAAGTCAATGAATGACTTAAGCGTGAAGTACGTATTTTCCACCTTATCAAAGCAAAAAAGTACCAAAAACTTACACAGTGAATAAATTGTCCGTATCACCACGATTCACAATCTATGCATTTATGTTGTTCCTAAGCTACAGTACAATACTGACTGCACGCTACTGCAGTAACGTCGTTAATGTGCTCAAACAGTACCGTAAATGTAGCAGTCTTTGACGTCTTAGAAGTTTTCATCCAGAGATAAACAATTTCATGATGATTGAGCATAAAATTGGGATAACTCGTATGTTTGTGGGCCAAGCTACACTGTAAACCTTGATTTTTTTTCAAGATGAACTGCTATTTTGGGTGCTGAAAAGTATGTAGCTTTGATAATAGATTACTAATCGTTAGCAACATAAATACGATAGCAGATGATTAATAACTTGCTTTTCGATTCAAGTGAAGCAAATCAAACAATTCGACAATGAATAGACATTGACAAGCAAAATCTATGTTTTTCGATTTTCAGGTTGTTTTAAGTCAAACGAATCGAAAAGTAAAAATTATCTACCTGTATACATCATTGGCTAGACCAAAGTCGGAAATTTTGCAAATTAAATTTTCTCCAACCAAAATATTCCGGGCAGCGATATCCCCGTGAATGATTCGAGCCTGGGTCAAATAGTCCATTCCAAGGGCTACTTGACGAGCCATCTGATAAAGAGATTTTTCGGTGATGTGATATATTGGATCAACCAAGCATATCGATGGCTGTGAAAAAGGAATCGCAATTAATAACATCCTTAATGCTACTGAAAATCACAATTCGAAAGAAATATTTTTGACAAATTTCTATCGTTTTAAACATTACCACGAAGTACATCAGAAAAAAAACAAAACTAACTTCTATCACGTTAAAAATTAAAACACGTTTTAGGTATCACAAATCTACAACTCATGAATTTTTCAGTTTTTAGCATTATTGTTTGCACGTTGCAACCCATCTAACGCCAGCAAAATTAATAATCTGGACAACAGACTTTGTTTGAAATCCAAACCGACGTTCACCGCAGTATGAAATTATGGCAGTACAATCAAAATAGAGCTCGGTGATAAGAAGCGTATATCCCAGTGATTCCCAAACTTTTTCTACTCTCACGTACCGTTTTGAGATTTTGTACAGGGTTCGAGTACCACCTAAGTTACATTTGACTAGAATATCTCAAACTAAAAATATACATTAGTGAGAAATGCTTGCATTAGGGTCGGCAAACCAGACAACGTGCTCGAGGACAATCACAGCAAACTATGAACTAGTTACTGAACACCACAATTTATCATGCCCAAGCAGTCTGTTTCGCCCGTAAACAAAAATTAGCATGTAGCTGTATTAAAGTTAAACGAACATCAGTCCAGGAAGACATAAAAAGCCAAAAAATAAGCAAAACACAGAAAATTGTTTTAATGCGATGGATGTACCTGCTTTTCCTCCACCAGCTAGTCTTCGCAACTAAAAGTATGAAACGCGGTTCATTTTTGACTTATTTCTTAGAGGTTTTAATGCAGGCAATATATGGCTATTATGTTGAACAAGATGAGTATTGCGTCATAAATATGAGAAACCTCAACGTAAAGGTAACTAAAACGTCGTACATTGCAAGTTACTCAATCTGAAAGTTTTCGAAGTTGTTCGAACTACAACCCGGTCTACATTGTGCGTAAAATCGTGAGCGTATTTTTGGTTTATTTTGAACAAAAATACGTACGCCCGGCGTACCGCTTTATCAGCATACAAGCTGCCTGTTGGTTAAAACAAACTTAGGACACGCTGGTGCGCCTTCGACTTTACGAACAGTGTAGACCGGGTCTAAGAAGTATAAAAGGTTTAAAAGTTGAATGTCTTCACAAATTTATAAGTAACCTGAAATTGCTGGCGTTTTACCTGAAAGACTCTCGCGTACAACTAATGGTACGCGTACCACAGTTTGGGAACCACCGGTATAGCCGGTTAGAAACGTCCACTTACTTCTCTTGCATCCCACAAGAAATGAAGAAGATCTCCGTATTTGAGATAATCCGTAATGAGATAGATTGGCTTCTGGGTGGTGCAACATCCAAACACTTTGAGAACGTTAGGATGATCTCCAATATTGATCATAAATCCAATCTCAGTGAGAAATTCTTTCAGCCTAGACTCTTCGTCTGCACCGTCTGTGTACACGTCATCATTAATTGCTTAGCTTACTACATCTTTATTCATCAAGTCTCGGTCTGAAGACAGCAAATGAGATTTTGTGGTATTCGAGTCAAATTATCTCCTGCCCACCAACACACCTGTTCACCACAGACGGTGGGATGCTTTGCGTGAATTCTTTGGAAAATCTCTCCTAGACGTAAAGATTCTTACTTGGCGATTGTTGGCAGTCATAGAAGTAGAAAGTAAGATTTAACTAACAAAGAATCATCCAAAATAAAAGAAAAATAAAAATAAAAAGAAATCGATCTCGGCACCGAATACGGCCATTATCAGTCTAAAACAAAATAAAAAATTTGAAGCAATCAAAAAGTCCCTCGCCAGTCTGCCCAACCCGCCCCAAAATTAAAACTGGCCAACGAAAGCCAGACGGTCGAAAGCGGAAGCCGGCAGGTGAAAAAAACTTGCAGTCAAAAGCAGCAATGTTACAAACTGCCGAAAAGTACAATAATGAACTGTCACTGATCTTTGCACTGCAGAGCAAATGCAGCAAACTAGAAAAGAGCGGCAGCAACAGCAAAGCAGCTTTTTATCTAGTTTTATTTTAATTGTGGCTAATTGTTTGTTAAAGAGATTCTGCTCGAGATTGCCTTTATTGAAGAAAGACAACTACTTGAGATAACAAAGAGGTGCCCTAAACCTTGTTCCACTAACCGGTTACTGGCACATATAAAACTGCTAGACCTGTCACAGTCTGTAGTAACACAAGACTTGTACTTGGACAGTAAATGTACATACTAATGTGTACTGGGGAGAGGAGGTTTAGTTGCAATACTAGACATTTATCAGTGTAAGTTGCTTTTTTATTTTACTGCCTGATAATTAATAACGTCATCAAAGCTGATGACGTCATCATAATTGCATGCTTTATTTGAAATGTCACGCTACGCCACTGCTTGTTGGGGTAGTGACTCGTCAATTGAACAAACAACAGAGTTCTCAAAATTGCACGTAACCAAATTAAAAGCTATAAATACATCACCAGCAATATGAAATTCAGTGTTATTCGTCAATGGTCTAATTTTCTTCAGAAAATTCTTAATCCATTTACAATAGTATGCAAACAAACCAACTACACGTTTTTGGCTTTTTAAATCATTGGAAGGGGGCATGTCTCGAAGAGGCTAGAGCCTTTCAGGGTCAGGTTTTATTACACCATCGCAAATAACACTTCCTAGGAAGTTTAGCTAGGGAGTAGAAAAAGTACATTTTTCCCATTGTAAACGAGATTTTTACGTTTTGCCGCATCGAGAAATCGGTAAAGGTTTTTGTCATGTTCAGCTTCGCTTTTGCCGCAAATAGTTACATCGTCCAAGTAACCAAACGTGTCACTTTAACCTTCATCGGCAATAAAATTATTCATGATACGCTGAAAAGTAGCCACACAATTCATGACGTCAAAAGGAATACACCAAAATTGATACAAACACTTATTGGTTCAAAAAACCGTATACGTTTTTTCATGCTCACGGATTGGTACCTGATGGTAAGCGCTTTTGAGATCAATGGTGCTAAACTCACGATACTGTGAGTTGTCAATAGTTTGAGAATAGTCAATAACTAACCTTTTCTTGTGACGTTCGTTCTTTTCCACAACCACTTGTGCTGTTCAGGGCGAGTCACTCGGTTCGATGATACCTTCTGCAAGCAGACGGTTCGTTTCCTTTTTGATGAAATCTTGATCTTCATGACTAAATTTTCACGGCTTTGTCGCAATCAACTTACAATCTGGCAGCAAGTATTAAAACAATGGCGGTGGGGTGACATTCAGCGTTGTCAAATTGCAAATCTTCAGCGGTGGCTTCTCATCGCCGTAATTGATAGTAATACTTTCGTACATTGCTTGCCAGTCCTGCCCGAGTATAACATCTGCGCACAAGTTGGGAAACACATGCAACTTCACATTGGGATATTCTCATAGGTGGGCAGCGCAGGTCATAAAAGTTGCGCCGCAAGTGCACACGCAGTCATTTTGAAACTCTTGCGCGGCAAGCGTTTCCGCAAGCCCAAAAAAATAATTGCGCCGCAAGCGCAACCGCAAGTGTGACGTTTAGAAAAGTATAATTCTAATTGACTAACTGCTCAAACTGTGCTAGGCTACACTACAAAACCAATATTCAAAACAAATCATGCAGTGTGCACGCTACCAAATTAGTAAACAAAAGATTATTGATTTCCTTCAAAAAATACCAGAATTTGAAAATGTGCTTTGCTTAACCTCCTTGGGCGAAGAACGCCTTTATACCTAAGAAAAAAATACGCTCAACACCCACATTCAAAGAAACTGGGATGTTAAAAAATTCCACGAATAAAGTCATCATGTGGTGGTAAGCAAACGACTTCGGAGTTCGGAGTCACTGTTTTTTAAATGGCTCGTCAAGGAAATCCTTGACAAGCATTAATACATATTTTGTGCTTCCGGAGCAATTAGCATCACTTTCTAAGAACTGGAGAACGCTAAACAAATTGTCTTGTTTTTTGTTTAAAGAAACTGAACCATCCAAGATAAACTTATAAGAGCTATACCGCATTATACTGCGGCTACACCAATGCTGTCACTCCTGTTTGGAATATCTTTCAAGTTTTTCTGAACAAGCAAAAAAGTTATAATTAATAGTTTTTGTTGTTTCTTGTTTTTGAATAATGGTAAAAAAGTCGGACTGTTGCAAGTAACGCGTTTAATGCCTAAAGCAAGTATAAGATTTTTCAGAAACGAGTGGCGTATTTCTAAAAAGACAATTACAAAAATAGTTTTTCTGTCTGAAATTTGATTTTACTACCAGTTTTTAAATTACTCAATTGGAAATATTTTAGAGGGAAACGTTTCAGCGAAAAAAGACCCCTGCTGCAAATCCAATAAAAGTTTTGCAAGCAATAGACAAATGACGAGGTTTTTATGAACCTACTACCTCGTTATAGGGGTAGCGAAGGGGGAAGGGAGGGCAAAAGGCCCGCCCCCTCCCAATTGAAATGCCTCCAATGATAAAAATATTAACAACAAAACCTTATGTTTTTTCAGTTTCTTTTAGCATTTTTGTGCATAAAACAGTATACGACTACAACATGCTAATATTAATGCTGATGACCAGGTGGCCTGGGCCCTTCAAATCAAATTTTTGCCATCCAATTTAAATGTATAACTTGGGAGAAATTCAAGGTTTTTGCTCTGAAAGTTGCAACCTTAGGCCCTCATCTAATCATTTTGTAAACTTAATGCAATAACACGACTACTTAGTAACAATCTATTGCATCAACTTCAAATCACAATCCACCTCCCCAGTTTTTAAGCGACAAAATACTTTTGACAAAAAAAAAGCTAGGCAAAATGCTTATTGAACAAATTATTGAACTGGAATTAAAGGTGCCTGGGCTCCCTATTCGAACATGAACTCCTAAACCCGGTTATTTTCACGACAAAACAAAAATCTCTAAAGCAAATAATAGTCGAGTAATTATTCACCGCTAAAGTAATACATGAGTCAATTTACCTTGGTTCTTCCACCTGGGTCAAGTCATTTACAAAATTTAAACCCCATATTCAAGATTTTAAACGTATTTTGGACTTGATCTGTAAATAAAAAGAAGACGCACCAGTTTGATTTTTTCAATTGGCTTTCAAATCTTTTAAAAGTTTAGCTATTTCAAATTGCTCTGAAAACGTGCGAAATATGATTCAAATGGTTTTAAAATAGCTTGTACACAGTCTTCCCAGTTCCCAGAGTGTTCAATTGACAATGGGTCAGAGCCAGTTAACGATGTAGGAAGTTCAGTTAAAAATTAAAATAATTAAAAATTAAAATAATTAAAAATTAAAAAAAACTTAACACTCTGTTTCCCCCTGATCGAGTCGTCAGGCGGGGTAAAAACTAAACAAAAACAAAACGATAATATACCTTAGCACATCAACCGCGTCTCCCCACCTCTTCACCGGAAACTCTGTGGTGGGCGCGAGCCCAGGCCAGCCTCCTGGGGCTAACCGTGGCACGCACCGGCCAGGACCAATAGCCGTAATCCACGTCGGCGGTGAGGAGCCGCGGCTGGTACAAAACACTGTAAGCACTAACTATGAAGGCTAAGTATCTTAATCAAACATTGCAGTGCATATGCGCTGCTGCATGTCTGTCAAACGTAGCAAAAACACTGTTAAAATATCTAACACTGTCAGAGATACCAATCGGCACTTTACGCCACAGTGATTAAGCGGTTTGCGTTAAATGTGATTTAATTAGGTTGGTGATTCCTCAGTTTATACTCGGCTTTGTGTTGACATTTCGATACATTTCGATTCTTTGGCTGAGGGTGTTAGCCGACCACGCAATACCAACGACGTTGCACAACTGCAGAAAGAATGCTACTTGTCCTTTAAAAGGAGAATGCTGCAGTAAATCCCTAATATTTAAAGCCGAACTAACTTGTGACAATATCACAAAATATTATTATGGCCTATGCGAAACCACATTCAAAACACGCTGTAACAATCACAAGCATACCTTCAGGCATCAAGATAAGCGTCACTCGACAGAATTATCCAAAGCATTCTAGAACGCGGTAGAAACCGGCAAACATCCAAACGTAAAAAGGAGCATATAGAAAAAAGCACAACCCTATCAAAACGGCTCTAACAGATGTAATCTTTGTTTAGAAGAAAAAATTGCAATATTACAGGCGAACCCGGCTAAGTTTAACCAAAGAACCTGACATGTATGAAAATGTCGACTCAAAGCCAAGAATAAACTGAGGAATCATCAACCTAATTAAATCACATTTAACGCAAATCGCTTAATCACTGTGACGTAAAGTGCCGCTTGGTATCTCTGACAGTGTTTGATATTTTAACAGTACTTTTACTGCGTTTGTAAGACGTGCAGCAGCGCATATGCACTGCAGTGTTTGATTAAGATACTTAGCCTTCATAGGTAGTGGTTACAGTGTTTTTTACCAGCCGCGGCTCCTAACCGCCGACGTGAATTACGGCTACTGGTCCTGGCCGGTGCGTGCCACGGTTAGCCCCAGGGGGCTGGCCTGGGCTCGCGCCCACCACAAAGCTTCTGGTGAGGGAGTGGGGAGACGCGGTTGATGTGCTGAGGTACATTAACGTTTTGTTTAGTTTCTACCCTACCTGACGATCCGATTAAGGGGAAACGGACGGTAGTGTTTTTTTAATATTTAATGATTTTAATTTTTAACTGAACTTCCTGCAGCGTATTAAACTAGGTATTTTCCCCTCAAAATTACGAAAAATTGCCCAGCGGTTGGCCTCCAGACCTCAGTCTGTGATTAGTTTGAGTCAAACAAATTGGCTCACCACGTCTCCCAACTTAGACAATTTTGAAAAAAAATTTTAACTTTTGATTCAAGTCCTTTCCCTTTGCAAAATCCAGGTTACATGCTCACCCAGACCCCGACTTATGATCCTTCATTTTACGATATCTTTGTCCCATAAAAGTCCCTCTTTCCAAAAAATTTTGATAACGTCATTGCGTATAGTTTGCGGTTTGGCCCTCCCCTCCAATTAAAAATCCTGGCTACGCCTATGTATCTCGTAAATTTTTTTTCTTAATTTAATCACATTTGATTGAAAACAATCATTCCTAATCTATTTCAATTGCGCTTGCGCGTTTGCCCTCAAAATTGCCAAAATACTTGCGGCGCAAGCGTTTAAAAATACTTGCGGCGCAAGCGCTATTCCATTATCCCAAGTAAAATAGTTGCGCCGCAAGCCTGCGCCGCAATCAATGCGGCGCAATTGCCCACATCTGGATTTTCTCTACCGTCGGTCTCAATGTCAGCAGTACAAAATCCTTGAATTGGCGCGGTTAAAGTGCTAGTTGCCATCGAAATTGTTTCTTTGATTGGCTGAATTTTAAGCAGCAAGCATCAACCAATCTTGGATGGAAAAAGCTATCTGTACTTCACGGGTCAACTAATGCAATTGCTTTCTTTTTGTTGATTGATAAAGAGATACTGAATTTCTTTAAACCTGTAGGTACACCTTCAGAAGAAGCCATAGCTAATATCGGTGAGTACATCGCTGCTGCGGTCAGCTCATTAGCAGCAACTGCTTTAGATTGGCAAACACGTTGATAGTGCCCTTTCTTTTTACATT
Source organism: Trididemnum nubilum (assembly GCA_963965965.1). Lineage (NCBI taxonomy): Eukaryota > Metazoa > Chordata > Ascidiacea > Aplousobranchia > Didemnidae > Trididemnum > Trididemnum nubilum. The sequence continues at coordinate 23,006,235 of OZ014486.1, forward strand.
TGCGACATACTGATTCTCGGGCAGGGGATTTGGATCGCACATGCAAGGTAAATCCGCAAAAATAACAATTCGGTCGTTTCAACAGTACATGATGCGGAGTCATTTCCATTATGCACACTCGAGGGGAGGCGCTGACGGAGTCAAGTCTGCTACGACGGCGACGTGAGTTTTATACAAATCAGCATACTTACGCAGTGTCTAGCGCTCTAGCCTGAGTAATGGCTGTTTGCAAATCCAATCTCTCGTTTTCCAACGGAAGTTGTAGAATGTTACCGTTTTGAATTCCTCTTATAAATATGTCTGGCATTGCTTCTTCTCGATACTGAACTGCACTAACTTGTCGGTAATTGCATTCTTTACTTCATGATTTTAGTATCTGCAGAAATTCGTCCATGCTTTCGTCCGGCTGTTGTTTCGTGGTTGATAATACGTGTCTTGCTAATAACCAGTACTTAAATTGTAGGGGGGACGCGGGGGGGACGCGTCCCCCCACCGAGAGTTAGCGTCCCCCCATCGAGATTTAGCGTTCACCATCGAGATTTAGACGTCCACCCATCGAGATTTGAGCGCTGGATGATGAAACGATCAAGAGCCAGCCAGCATGAATAAATCCTATAAATTCCGGCCAAAGATAGTCCCAAATTGCGGTGAAGACCTTTTTTTTTGGTCTTCACTTGATTTCAGGGAAAAAGCACTTCAATTTTTAGCGAAGACCTTTTTTTGGTCTTCACCTGGTTTCGGGGAAAAAACACTTCAATTGCGGGGACGGAATTACATAAATTCCACTGAAGTTTGGTCAAGGCTGCAAAAGCGTCCCCCCATGCAAAATTTTACAATTTAAGTACTGCTAATACCTCATTGGGCGTTCTCGCATAAGTTTTTAATAATTTTAGAGCAGCATTGTAGTTTGCAGCTTCTCCGAAAAGCTCATTAACGTTAACCCAAACATAATTTGTTAGTAACGTAAGTTTGTTTAGATTCTCGCTCTCAATCGCTGGTAGAAAATTCTCGAAAGTAGCGAGGCAATGTCGTTGCATTCGGAGCCGTAGGGTTAATATCAAACCGCTCCGGCTTCAATATCTTTTCCATAGTGAGATTTTATGTTATGTAAATTTTAGTAACCCGAAACATATTTGTAAATTGTTGTAATCTAAGGCTTTACACAACATAAAAGCTAAAGTACATCTGCAAATAGAATTAACGCAATAGTAAAATACTAACGATTTTCAACTTCTGATCGACCGGACATACAGCAACTTATACGTAACACTGCAACTGCTTACTAGATTGCGCGCTGCAAATATGAAGCGTTACAACCGTAAAAATCAAAGCATCATCGAAAACACAGCAATTTCTGCTAAAAAAGAATTTGCACAGCAAGCTACAACTAAGAATTAAATGAGAATAGGAAATCTGGGTTCGAAACTACACCACATTGTACTAAACAGAAGCGATATAATGCAGCAACCACAAACCACACAAGAATTGCTAATTGTGTCATTTCAGTTGTTGTAAATTTGAATCACCTTTTCACATTAAAATTTAACGTAGTGGACAGTGTGCAGTACAGCAAATGTTTTAGCGTTTTATCGAATTAGTTTATTAATTGATTAGGATTCATTAAAGTTATGATTGCGATTTCAGATATATTTGAAAAGGGCCAATTGTAGTGCTGAAAACGTTCGCTTAGTAATTTCTTCTTATTGTAATTATTGCAAATACATTTAACAAGCCAAAAATGCACAAGACCTTTTGGTTGCTGTATATTGCTGCTGTTTGGTACAGCTCAAACTTCTGTTTGGACCCCCGAAATTCTTGTTATGATTCTGGATGTTTCAGTGCTTTGCGGCTTGTACCGCCTACACCAAAAGTGTTAGCAAAAATAAAAACAACAATTTTCGTCATTGCTTTTTGCCCCCTCATCTACCGATTAGAGCTTTCACAGTATGCCATTTAAAATAAGTTTTAATATAACTTGACTTAGTAGGCTATCACATTGTATTATTTTTCAAATAAGGAAAGGAAACAACGAATTGACAGACTAGCAGTTATGCTGTTTTTGTTTGGTTATTTTTTTTTAATTAATCAAATATAATGCTGTCCTCGAGCCGAGGATAGGACATTCTCGAGGACTTGTAAGCTTCGAGACCAAGGACTGAGCTTTGACGCCAAGAACTTCAAAATGAGTCCTCGAGGCCAAGAAAGTTCTCAAGGACTCCATCTCTGTTGGCAATCTTACATTTCGAACCGTTATGGCATCAGAAAAAGATGACTTTGCAAATTTCTTAAAGAATATCATACATCGCGTTACTTATTTTGCAAGAAATTTTCTAAATTGGCAATTTCTTGCAGAATAAGCAACGTGACGTTTCATTATCGACTGTTGTGTTTCTTATTCTTCAAGAAATTTTGCAAAGTTATCCTTTTCTTATGGCACGAAATTTCAAAAAGCAGGGTTCTATTGGCTCGGAGTCAAACGGATTAGTAGAACATAGTATGGGAGACCTCTTTAATATCTCAAGTAGTTCTCATTTCTTCAATAAACCAATCTCGAGCAATGTCTCTTTAATCAAACGTTACTTTAAAGCAGGGAAGTTATGGATACCAATATTTTCAATTTTCAAGTCTGGTTTAACCCAAATAGGAAGAAAACCCTTTTCTGTCGTTATATGAACAAACATTCTGACTCCTGTAAACTTTTATTTACTAAATCGTGTTATATATCATTTTAATATCTCTATAGCAATGTACATACCTTTCACGGTTTTAATAGCAACAAGCATTTCCGTCCATTCTCCATTTTCATCTTGACAATCGTAAACTCCTTGATGTACAATACCGTAATTTCCACGTCCTAATACATCACCAATATGAAGCTTAGCGCGATCAATTTCCCACTTTTCACCAAAAGTTGGCGTCCAGATTTCCTGGAGAATATAATCAAACGGTGAATTGCGATGACGAAAATACCTCTTTGTATCAATTAATTTTCTACTGCGTTGTTTAATTTTTATTTTGGTAAATCAATAGTTTTGTGAACTGTGTTGATAATGAATGAATAATATTTTACTTTGTTTTTTTTACCAAGCGGTTAAATAGATTGCTTGTCGATTCCAAACTCAGTGGTAAACTGTTTTACAATTATGTTTCATTTGACTGCAGTAAAAAACATTACGTCACAAAGCGGATCAGCTCAGAATGACAATTGAAACCTGGAAATCACGTATGGTGTTCGCCGTTAGGATATGTTTCATTTTCAATGGGACGCTTAGAAGCCTTAATATCATAATCAAAGTTTTCCCTTTTTTTTACAAAATTAATGTGTTTCAAGTGTTTAAAATATTTTGATTGAATCTCTTACCCCGTCATCTTCAGAAGCCATGTGATTCAAAATTGTGTAACCTCTAAATGCATCATTTGCTACAAATTGCTCCCAGTCAAGTTCTTCCTTTCTCCGTTGAATCTTATAGATTTTTCGAATCGTAAGAGAAGCAAACAAAGCCAGAAGCATTATCACTGGTATCGTAACCGATATTGCCACAACAGTAATATGAGTGCAACCGCTTCCTAGTAAAAGCCTAAACAAAAAATACTTTCAAAACTCTTGCCTAGCACGATCAATGATTCAATGTGATCGTTGTTGCATAGAGCCATTTCATCTTCCATTTGAAAAACAAGCTAAATTAAATTACACAAAATCATAAAAAATACCTAAAGCGAAATACATGCATATTAACACCATCACACAGTTGAAAAAAGGAGCCAATATCTGCAAAGTTAATGTGACGTAGTAAATCCATCTGCTTTGATGGAGCTAACTATTGTGCGTAAATACATAATAAACTAAATTTGATTTGCTGTAACATGAAAAATTTGCTTATCTCAGATTTACAGTAATCTGTCCAAATTGGAACGGAATGGCTTTCTGTGGAGTGGCCATTGGCAAACTGGACATTTCATGGGTCATACAAATGAATAAATCTACACCCGTTCAGAGTAATTGCCAAGGTAAAAATCTTTTAGTAGCCCAAAGTGCTCACCCATCTCCAAAATATCCTTCAACGCAAGTACAATCAGCTCCTAAATTGGGAGGCAAAAAATCGTTGCAGACAGCTGTGCTCACGCAAGGAGTCCGATCTGCTCGACAGTAATTCATGTCAGAACAACCATTTGCAAGAATAAAATCTTGACAAAAACATATAATGATAATTAAAAGATTTTTTTAGAAACTACGTGTATTTGAAAAGTTGATTAGTGGTACAGAACTTGAGAAGTGCTTTGATTAAAATGTTCATCTTCAAAGCTTTTCTTCTGGCACTTGTCAAGTAGAGTCGTTAGAATGGAGAGAACAGGAAAAGGAGCGGCTATTCATAGGAGAAAGCCGAGCAGAGACTGGCTGGAAAAAGACCAATAAGAGAGCATCATTAGTGCACAATCCTTAAGCCGTACACGAATTCTTTTGTCGGCAGAGAGCGGGGTTAGAAGTTTTGATGAAAGTGGCTTTAAGAACAGATAGAAGGAAAGGAGAGCGGCCTTGGCAAGAATAGAGTTACCTCCCAAAGGTTGCAGGACAGAATTAAGCAAAACGTCCCCAAATCAATCCGCTTTTGCAATTGTTCCCAGACACGCTTACTTTCTGTCCGTCTGTGCAAATCTTCCACCCAGACCAAAACTCAGTCTATTGCTTCTGTTTCGACCATTGGACTTCACTTTTACAAAATCCTGTCTATGCTAAATATTATGATGAGAGTAGATTCTTAATTTTTGCCCGAGGCTGCTCTCTTTTCCATCTATCTCCCCTTGAAGCAACATCATCAAAACTTTTAACCCTGCCCTCTGCCGACAAAATGAATTCGTGTACGGCTTAAAGATTGTGCACTAACGACGCTCTCTCATTGGTCTTTTTCTAGCCAATCATGGCTTAGCTTTTTCCTGTAAATAGCCGCTCCTTTTCCTGCGCTTTCCATTCTAACGATTCTTCTTGACAAGAGTCAGACAAAAAGCTTCGACAATAAACATTTTAATCAAAGCAAAACTACGACTAATGTATACTTATTTACATTTGAACAAAAATTGAACTAAAGTTTTTTATTTTTTATTTTTATTGTCAAAATTCAGCACCAGCAAAAACAAAATGTGCTAATGCCGTACTATAACTGTGATATATGCAGTAAGTTTGTATTGCAAAGTTTCACGACTTGAAACGAAATCAGTTTCATCAAGTCAGAAAAGAGACCTGTGGAGTCTTTGAGTCGAGCTGCTGCCTGCTCTTCCTTCGACTACGTGACACAAACAACTGATGCTTTACATTGTCTTTTTTGTGCTAAATGTCAAGCAGGAAAGCTCTGAGTGCAAATTTTACTCTTTTTGGTTCAGCCAGACGGAGAATCGAACCTGAGTTTACCGTTTTAGAAGAAGACGTGTGATGCATTATTGTCCACTAATGGGTTCAAGGAAAACCATAGAGAAAAAAGTCCAAACTCCCAACCAACTAATTGAGCTTTACTCGGGTGTAATTTGATACAGCAGCATCTCGATCTTTAGTTTTTTATTCTAGCAAAAAAATCCATAGCATTTGCGCATCAAAATTGAATTTATTAAGAACAACGCACTGCGAAAATTAATGCCTTGCTACCCGAACTCTAGCGCCTTAAGATTAGGCATGCTATTGACCAGACAAATTTATTTAGTCGCTAAGTAACAGTGATAATCATAACAATAAGTGCGGTAACAAAAAGATGATGTTGGTTAAATAATAGCGGCAGTTTACTTTGAATTCGTTTAGTATGCAACAGAGAAGTTGCAAATGGACCTTGCAGTTTTCGAGTTAATCAAACCCCTACCAGTAAGAGTTATAACTCGCTAGTTATGCCAATACCTTGCAGTTATACCATTTGTTGGAAATTTTTCGTACTAGTATTTCTCTTGCAATATTGTGATTACTTAATATTTTCCATTAAAAAATGTAAATATTTTAATTTTCCGTTATGATGTGATTAATTTCTATTTTCTTTTCTTTTTACGCTCATGTTCATACGTGCAGTCCTAGCTACAATAGAAAGCGAAAGTCGGTACCAAAGCAGTATGTCTTAAACAGTTAATCAGGGTATGGTGTGAAATAGATGACTATTTTTTTCATATTCCATACCGGCAATTTTCTTCCATTCCATACTAAAATCTTGCGTTCCATATTTCCATACCAAAGAACTTATCGACTAGAAGCAACGCATAATTTTCGCTTTCGCAATGTTAAGCGCGCCACTTCGCAAGCAACCACTCGCGAAGGTGCGCGTAACATTGCAAAGATTCAAATTACGCGATACGTTGCTTCCGGTCTAAACATATCTTAAGAGTACGCAACTAGTCCAGCGGGTTTTGTTTTTGTAGCATGAGAAATGGGAAGCAGTTCAAGGATTTAATTGAGCGGTCGAAATGACTAACAACCTACACTTCTACGTATGATACAAGGCTGAATCGCAATTGAAAAAGTTATGTGACGTTAAAATTAAAATAAATTTGCAATTTCGATTTTTTTCTATTCAGTGAGTGTTCATCGGTTTCTTTAACCAATGTTCTAATCTTTACACCCACCGTCAGATTAATCATCACAGCAAGCCGATAGCCATGATCATTAGTGTGAATTTTTTTTGCTGTGTTTTTGTGATGTTCAACTCATCTAATTCTGTATTCAAAGCACTTTTACAATGAGCTACCGTAAATTCATTTACCATTTAATCAACAAACGATGGACCGACCGGTATTTGGTACGCATAGGGTTTAATGATTACAGGTTTGCATTCACACCAACGACAGGTTTGCATTCACACCAACCATAAAATTTGGAACAACCAAACTGCTAAGAAGCATATACCGTAATAAAAATATTAAACTTTAAGATCAAAAAGAAGTTTAAGCTTAAAGACTAAAAATAATTAAAAGCTAGATACAAACGCGAATTTTCGTGACGATGGAAGAAAAAAATTTACAAATTGGTAAAATGTCGATCTCGCAATGAAAAAACAAGTCAAATCTGTTGAAGCTGTCAGCTACAATGTACTGCCACAGTATCGAGAACATGCAATAGTTTCACTTTGCCAATTTTGTGTACATGATTTTCAATCGGTGGTCGCCACTTTCCTGGCCGCCAATACAAAGTGAACATGCAAACTTTTCAACACTAGAGGAACTAAAGTATTTTCGAATATTATATTTTGTTTTTCGTTACGTTAGCTTCACCGCTAGTTTTCGCTTTGCCGGTAACAAATGAAATAAACTACAAACCAGGGCCCACATGACAGAAATTTACTCGTTCGCTTTAATTAACGAGTTTTTTTTAAGAGGCGCTACCGAACGAAATACTCGCTAAACGTAAGAGGTCATTTTTTGCACGTGTATGTAACGCCTTGCGAAATCCGTTACGTCATTCTTTCTCGCTAACTTGCTTTGAGCGATTGCGGAAAGCAGTTCGAGTAAAAAAACGTCACATTTTCCTCGCCAACTTAAAAAGGATCATCAAGCTTTCTTTAAGCGTACGAGAAATCTTTTTGGTTCAGAAATTTAATGGCGAGACGTTAAAAACGTCTAACCAAAGCGAATTTTTGCTGAAAGTTAATTAAAATGGTCGCCATGTTTGCTATCAAGACTGCTAAAAAAAGCAAATTGCATTGAGAACTTGAGAACCACTTGCTGTTTCGACTGATAAAGAAATGTTGAGTAGTGCCAGTTGACAAAAATAGTTACACACTCCTTTTATAAGAACGATTTTTTAAAACACGAGGCTCATTTTTGCTCAAAATTTAAGAACAAATTAAAAACACTGCCAGCCTCGGCAGCAAAATAAACCAAAAACAAACCAAAAAAAAAATTCAAACTAATCAAAGAAACTAAAATTTGTGCTGATTTAAAGCGATAAAATTTCAATGATTTTCTTGTATTTGCAAACAAAATTGCAACTATTCAAGATTATAAACCTACGTAGCTCTGCGCAAGCAAATGAGAAATTTTTTGGCAGTTGTTCAACTTGAAAAAAGCTTGCTTTTTCGCTTTTGCAATTTTACGATGCTGCAAAAGCAAGAAAAAAGCCTTCACTTAAGCAGATAGAGCCATAAGAATTAAACAGTGTTTCAAACATGCCCGCTGAAATTGACATCGATGCTCTCAAAAGTTTTACAAAATCAAGAACAAATGAGACTGAATATCGGCAAAAAATTAAAAACAGCCAGTCTAAACTCAAGATTTGCCGGTTCTAAAAAGAAAGAGTGTACTTCGACTTGCTCACTTTTGAAAAATTTTGAAACCTAAAGACCTAAAGTTACTGTTAACATATGAGTTTACCCACCAACAACCTCAAGGGCGCTTTACGTCGTTTAAAAAAATTATAGTATGAAAAAAGGTGTTCTTATGTCACATTGATCCAAAAATATAATTAAATCCTGTCGTTCATATACTAATTATCATCAGTTGAGGAATTTGCTTGCATAGAATAGTAACGCATAGGTTATGGTATCTTTTTTCATAACAATGTGGTACATACAATACGCTTGAACGCATTATTTTGAAGTAGAAATGCATCTGACGTCACAATGGGGTATTTATTACGTACTAACGCAAGTAACGAAACATCTCGCAAAAAAATTCGAACGAACTGTTTTAACGTGTGTTGGGCGAGACGGCTCAGAAATTGCAGTTTGTCTACGAAGATTTTTTGCTCGTTAGCGCTTTTTAGCGAGCGAGAATGGCCTTCACGAGCTCGCTAGCACGTATTGTCATATCCCCCCTGATAGGCCTTGTTACGGTGTCCAAAATTGTGTTGTCTCGTGATACCCATCGAGGTGCCTATTGAAAAATTTTTTACAAATAGATTTTTAATGCCTGATTAATAATGGAAATGTCTTCGGTTGCAACCAGGTGCCGTTTTTTAGATATACAGCTTTTACTCGAACGCGGATGAATATTTTAAAATCATACGCTTGAATAATTTTTTTACTATTGATGTTGCCGTGAAATAATTCACAAATTTCAATAAATTGTAATTGTAATTACATTTTATTCACCAAGTTGCCTTGGCCAGGAGACAGCGAAGAGACCTTTCGGTCTTCGAGTCAAGCTGCTACCTGCCCACCTGTCTACGACATACGGCGGAGGCTTCACACTGTCCCTTTCAATGCTGAACGTCAAAAATAGTTTTTATCGTTCTTTGAATGTAAAACTTCAAAATATGATAAATTTAAACAAAATAATTAATCATGGGTAAGTTTTTTGCTAAAAAGCTTTCATAATTAAAGTTTTAGCTTGAATTTTTTTGTGGTGAAGTCTAAAACATGGAAACTTGCCTCGAAGTCACGTGACCGTCGTCACTTGGCAGCTGATTGTTATGAATGCAAAACTTCAAAACAATTTTTCAAGATAAAATACTGGTAACCATTAATGAAGAGATTGTTTCTTGCAAAAGGTCGAAAAATAAACGAACTACCTTATGAATTACACCACGTGTTTGTTATGATGATAGCCTACCCACAAAAAGCAGCCTAATACAATAACTGCTTCGAAGAATATCGATAAGCTTAGACGAATATCGATAGCCTACGGCAGTCGGTAGCTATGGGTATACCGGTCATCAGTCCATAACGTTTATTTCAATCGAAACAAAGCACAGCTTCAATTCTAATAAATTATTCAGCTACAATTTTTAAGACTACAGTAGTTTACTGCGAAGTGTTAACTTAGAACACTACACTTTCGCAAATATTTCAAAATAAGGCTTCAAAAAACTGTGCTCCATTTCAGCAGTTTCATGAGAGTCATCTCTTGTTTTAGGTTATTTGTTGGTTTAACTCCGGTGATTGTTTCAAGTGCTTAAGTGTGGCACAACAGACATTCGAAAGTTGATAAGCCAACCAGCTAGGGGTAGGCTAGTTATTTTCGAGGAGTGAAAGCCTATCAGTAATTCTCAAAGCAGTTATTGTATTCGGCTACTTTTAGTGGGTAGACTATCATCATAACAGACATGTGGTGTAATTCATGAGGTACTTCATTTGTTTTTCGACTTTTAACACGAAATAATTTCCTTATTAATTCTTAAGGATACCGGTATTCAATTATGAAAAATTATTTTAAAATTTTGTATTCGTAACGATCAGCTGCCAAGTGACGACGGTCACGTGACTTCAAAGCAAGTTTCCATGTTTAAAATTTACCACAAAAAAACTCAAGCTAAAACACTAAATATGCAAACTTTTTAGCAAAAAACTAACCCGTGATTAATTATTTAGTTCAAAATTATGGTATTTTAAATTTTTACATTCAAAGAAAGATAAAAAATATCCTTGTTGTAGTTTGTGGATTATTTCACGGCAACACCAATAGTAAAAAAAAATTATTCAAGCGTATGATTTTAAAATATTCATCCGCGTTCGAGTAAAAGCGGTGTATCTAAAAAACGGCACCTTGGGCCACATACTATGGTCTTCGGAAAAACACGAACGTTCGTGTTTCGTGAAATCGGCATACTATGGTCTTCGTTACGAATAAAATTTCCGAATCTTCGTTTCAAAATTTTCATTTTTTCGAATATTCGTAAATATTTCGCCGAACAAAAAAGTCTTCGGCCAAAGACTTTTTTATTCGGCCAAAGATTTTTTTTCTTCGGAAATTTTGATGAAGATTTTGAATTTTTTTTCTAGGATTTTTTTGTTCGGCCGAAGATTTTTTTGTTCGTTACTAACATTTTTTGTTCGTACTAACATTTTTTTTCTTCGGAATAAAAAGTGAAAATGGCTCAAAATGTTCGTGAATTAGCCCGAATTTTCTGATAAATTTACGAATGCTCTAGACCACTTGTAAAATTTCCGAAGATTTTTTTGCTGGCATTTACGCTTGATTTGCCGGTGGTTAGTTGGTAATTGAGAAAAAACGTGCACCACATTATTGCTTGCTTTCAGCATGGCTTTGTTATATGAATTTATGAATGAGGATAGAAACTTTGGAAGAAGAACCGGCAGTTTGTTAGAAAGCAAAACTGATCAAGAACTTGTCCAAGAATTTCGGATAAGGAAGGAAGAAATTTGCCTAGTTTGTGAAATAGTTCGCGAGGATATGAAATGTGTGGGTGGTATAGATTATTGTACTTAAAGACGCTGGCATCGGGCAGTTACCAAAACTGCAGCAAAGATTTTATGTTTATTACTTTATTTCACAAGCCACTGTAAGTCGAATAATGTCCGTATTTGTTGATGCTATTGTAAAGAAGGCTTCCTATTATATTTACATGCCTAAAAAAAGAAGAAATTTTGTGTGTACAGTTAAACCTCGGTTATCGAACGCTTCGGTTCTCGACCAAATCGGTTTTCGAACAATAAATTCGAGATTTTTACGTTTCAGACTTCGAACAAAAATTCGGATCACGACCAAACCGAAAGAAGCCGAGCAAATACGAATGCGCCATGATGCTGCATATGTCGGCTTTTTTCACACGATTTTTGGTGTAACTGAGCTGTTGTGTTTTTTTTTACTGCTTGATTAGTAATTTCTGCAAATTTTTTCAAAATTTTTCGTATTGTACTGCATCTTAACCTTTAATGTTTTTGATGTTTTAAAAATAAAACATAAGAAATGTTTACTTTTTGTTTTTTTTTTCATCATCTTAGATAGGAAATCTTTATTAAAATAAAATACAATCTACTTCAACCCATTTTTATTTGTGGTACTACAGTACACAGTACAGTTTATGGTGTAAAATAGTTAACAAATACTTTACAAAAGTTGTTTTCTAGAGTTGGAACGGATTAAAATTATTTGCATTAATTTTAATGGGAAAAATTGTTACGGATTTCGAACAAATCACTTTTGGAACAGCCTTCTGGAACGGATTATGTTCGAAAACCGAGGTTTGACTGTATTCGAAGTTTTTGAGCAAGTGCCTTATTTACCTAGAGTAATCGGTGCGATTGATGGTTCACATATTCGCATAATTGCACCCTCTGAAGACGAATATGCCTATGTCAATCGAAAAAGATACCACTCTATCAACATTCAGGCTATATGCAATGCAAATCTTATTTTTCGAGATGTGGTAGCCGAGTGGCCTGGATCGCATCACGACTCATTTATTCTAGAAGCTTCCACTGTGCATGATAGGTTTGAAAGCGGCGAATTTGGTAATTGTTGGTTATTAGGTGACAGTGGATATCCTCTTAATTCATTGATAAAATCAGCAATCCATTTCCATTTTTGATCCACCATACCTTTCGTCTTGGAGGCGGAAAGCGAAGATGTTAGAAAGTCGTAATTTTGACTAACTAACAGAGGTGGAGTCGAGGACACAAGGTTCGAGGCCAAGGACACAAAAAAATTTCGAGGCCAAGGACACAGACGCAAGTGTTCTTAAAAAAAAAGGTCCTCAAAATTTTTTTTCAGAAGATCTCAAAAAAAGGTCTTCAAAAATCTTTTTTCAGGCGATCTCTACTTGAGGAAACCAAAAAAAAAGGTCTTTGCAGATTTTCCGCAAGGTTTCTGGCGTTTTCCAACGAAATTTTAACGGTTCAAAAATAGTGCTGACCTCGAGCCGAGGACAAGGCAATTTTCGAGGACTTGAGGCTTCGAGGCCAAGGCCAAGGACTTCAAAATGTGTCCTCGAGGACTCCACCTCTGCTAACTAAACTTACCAGAAGATCCACTTCTTCCTTAGTGAATCTGCGACTCATTTTTGATTTGTATAAATCAACGGTCAAATGACAGAATGAGCCAAGTCAATTTTTGCTTTTTTTTCAGTTAGATACAGAATTGTACTTCCCAAGTAGCATATTTTTTTTCGGACAGGGAGAGCTAAGCCCTGGCATTAGCAGTTTTATCAGAACTGAGTACATATTTTGAGCTAAGTCCAAAGGGCTCCATGACACAATGAGCTAAGTCTACATAGCTCGTTGTGGCGCTTGTTTTTCTACACTAAATCCAAAGGGTTTCATGGCACAATGAGCTAGTGTCTGCATAGCTCATTGTTACGCTTCTTCATCCATATCGTTTCTACATGACAAAATGAACTAAGATAACTTGGCTCGTTACCTCAAAACGTACATACCACTTAATCAATAAAATATATGACCGAATGAACCAAGTCACATTTGAGGACTTTATAATGAGCACTAAGTCACTGCTCTTAACAACCTACGCCAGAAAATTTTAAGAAAAGATGCATCTTAATAGTATGCATTGATTGCACCTTCAACAGATTTCTACACCGTTTGTTAGAGTTTACATTTCATTTTAAATTTGAAAATGCGTTTATCTCAAAACAACTCTTGAATGACTTGGCTCATTCTGTCATTTAACCCTCGAAATATAACTGGACAAAAATTTGAGACAACCAAATCAAGATTGCTACATTCAAATGAAACAAAATGTAACACGTGCAGAACAAAGCGAAAGAGATGACAATGATTTGTTGGGTATTGAGAGTAATAGATAATTATTTTATGATTGTTACACATTTAAAGACATTTTTATTCGTGTTTGAACGCAAAAGTAAAAACAAATTGCTTTTACGAATACGAAAACGATGATTTTTTGTTCCGAATTCATTCAAGAATGTTTTACGAAAATTTTTGAAGCAACGTTTTTGTTTTGAAAAGTAAATAATGAATATCCGAATACGAAAATTTTTGTTGTTACATTAAAAAAAAAAAAATGTCAATCACGAAGAAAATAAAGATACTTTCACGAAGAAAAATTAATTCAAACTTTCAAAAAATGTTGGTTAAAATCTATTCTGAATAAAAATTCGAAAACCGAATGACTTCCGAAACACGAATATTCGTGTTTTTCCGAAGACCATAGTATGTGGCCCCTGGTTGCAACCGAAGACATTTCAATCATTAATCAGGCATTAAAAATCTATTTGTAAAAAATTGTTCAAGAGGTACCTCGATGGGTATCACCAGATCTCTTTTCTAGACGTTTTTTCTGCTAGCGTAACAAGGCCTATTAAAGTGGTCTGTCAGATCAAGGCACGCTCGAACTGGTCGCGATGACGTCATAGCAACCTGACCTTATTTGAAGCGATTTCAGCGCAATTATTGATTGTAGATCGATGCAAGGTCTTTTTGAAGTGGCTGACAATTTTACACCAAGTCAACGTAATCGAGATGCTGTTATGACGTCACAATGTATTTACAGTTTTTTTTACATGTATTTTGTATTAATGCTTGCCCCTAAACAGCTTTTTAATTCTCGTATAAGTAAATAAAACAACAAACTTGAAAATTGTAAATCAATTCGGAGTAGTCGTGACTGTATTATGACATCATAACGAAGTTACCAAAATGCTTATTTTGACGAACTAACAAAGTTAGCAATGATAAATTTCATCAATGTTTTTGTTACGATTGAAAGTTTCATATGTTAAGTCCAAGTGGCGTCCCCACTCGAGACGTTTTTGTGATGGCCATAATGCATTTACAGTTTAAGCAAGTTCTTAATAATTGATGCACTGTTGATTGATTTTTTAGCACTGACATTGACGATATTACGTAATAAAACTCTGAGTGCAAAATTGGCTGGAAGAAGTCAGGACTCTATTGTGACGTCATAATGTTGCTTATTAGAACAATTATTCATCATAAATCATGTCAAGGTATTCGATCGTTGCATGTCAAAGTTTTGCACCAACCGAAGTGGTCGAGATGTTGTTGTGATGTCATAATGAATTAGCATTTTTCCAAAATTTATATTAATGCTTGCTGTTGAACAGCAGTTTAGTGCTTGCATTGAAGAAATTAAGTGACAAACCTTCAGGTGCTAAATCGGTTCAAAGTAGTCGATAGAGTACTACGACGTCATAATGACGTTAACAACATTGCTTATTTCAAGTGTTACTTATATTAGTCATCGATATGTATATTTACTTATGTGTGTAACTATACTGGTATCTAAGGATTCATGCAGTTGAAGGTTTCATATAGATTCGAAAGAGATCGAGATGCTGCTATGCTATCATAATACATTTAAGAATTACATAAATTTATACTAACTGATTCTCTGTTGATAAATAAGCTATTTTAATAACGAAATTCGACATGGAAAAATCGCTCGAAGTAGTCGTGACTCTACGATGACGTCATAATGTCGTTGAACAAATTTGATAAGTTCAAGCAATTTTAGACCGCAAATTATTGATTATATATGAAGCATCTCGATCTCTTTCGAATCTATATGAAACCTTCAACTGCATGAATCCTTAGATACCAGTATAGTTACACACATAAGTAAATATACATATCGATGACTAATATAAGTAACACTTGAAATAAGCAATGTTGTTAACGTCATTATGACGTCGTAGTACTCTATCGACTACTTTGAACCGATTTAGCACCTGAAGGTTTGTCACTTAATTTCTTCAATGCAAGCACTAAACTGCTGTTCAACAGCAAGCATTAATATAAATTTTGGAAAAATGCTAATTCATTATGACATCACAACAACATCTCGACCACTTCGGTTGGTGCAAAACTTTGACATGCAACGATCGAATACCTTGACATGATTTATGATGAATAATTGTTCTAATAAGCAACATTATGACGTCACAATAGAGTCCTGACTTCTTCCAGCCAATTTTGCACTCAGAGTTTTATTACGTAATATCGTCAATGTCAGTGCTAAAAAATCAATCAACAGTGCATCAATTATTAAGAACTTGCTTAAACTGTAAATGCATTATGGCCATCACAAAAACGTCTCGAGTGGGGACGCCACTTGGACTTGACATATGAAACTTTCAATCGTAACAAAAACATTGATGAAATTTATCATTGCTAACTTTGTTAGTTCGTCAAAATAAGCATTTTGGTAACTTCGTTATGATGTCATAATACAGTCACGACTACTCCGAATTGATTTACAATTTTCAAGTTTGTTGTTTTATTTACTTATATGAGAATTAAAAAGCTGTTTAGGGGCAAGCATTAATACAAAATACATGTAAAAAAAACTGTAAATACATTGTGACGTCATAACAGCGTCTCGATCACGCTGATTTGATTTGCACTAGCAATTAACATCTCACTATAATTTACGATCTTTAATTGCTCCAAAATCGCTTAATAATTGCAAATTTGTCGGAAGCATTGTGACGTCATAATGGAGTCATGACTACTTCAAGCCGATTTACTACTTTTAAGTTTTTATATTTAATACTATAAAAACGTTCAGCAGTGCATGAATTGATCTACATTTAAGAAAACCACAAATGTCCTATGACGTCACAAGAAGCATCTCGAGTGGGAACGGCACGGCGACTGGACTTGAAAACTTTAAGCACAACAAAGACATTGATGGAAATAATGATAGATGATTGCATTAAAATGGTTTGAAATAGACGTATTTTTCACTTCATTATGGCATCATAGTGCTGTCGCGACAGCTACTTCAAACCCATTTATCATTTTCGGGTTTGTTGTTTTTTCTGTTGAATACGAGGACTAAAAAGCTGTTTAAAAGCAAGCATTAATATAAAACAAAAAAATTCTCAATAAATGGTGACGTCACAATAACGTCTCGATCTCTTTGACTCGAAGTAAAACTTTCAGCTGCAACAAAATGACTTGCATCTATTTACGTTCGATAATGGCCCTAAAGTAGCTTGAAATTAGCAAGTTTGTCAGGTTATTATGACGTCATAGTGGAATTCCGGCAAGGTCGAGCATGTTTCGCGGCGATACATCACTTTCAGGTTTGTAGTTTATTTTGTTTAAAACCGACGAAGCGAAAGCTAGCGATGAAGATAACCCACCGAAAATCAAAAATACGTCAGCATCTTTGGTGTTGAAAAGGTTGCATGTTCACTTTACATTCAATTGTTCTACATGAGGTTTTGCAATGGTGTTGATGAAAATTTTCAGCACCATTTCGTCACAATCAAAATCACGGTTGGCATGAAAATTTCACAACTGCATCACAAAACTTGCCCAATGGTGTTGGAATCGTGTTGGAATGAAATGAAAACCAACACGATTGCAAAAGATGGGTTTGATGCAGAGATGTGGAGACGGAAACTGGAAGCGGAAGTGATTATTTTTTGTGGAAGCGGAAGCACTTTGATGAAAGAAATTGGAAGCGAAAGCGAACTCGAAGCGACTAATTCTATCCGAAGCTAGAAAAGGAAGCAAAAAATTTCAAAGGTGAGGAAGCAGAAGCGAACTCGGAAGCATAAAACTTCAAGAAGAGCTGGAAGCGGATGTATTAAAAATTTGACTGGTTGGAAGAATTCAACACGATTGGAATGGTGTTGAAACCTTTGGTGCACCAAAAAATGTTTTTGGCTGAAAAACGTCGCAGTTATCTTATTATGGTCCAAAGGCCATCTAATGTCCCCAAAGCAACGCCTTTAAAATGCAATAAAAAAACATTACTAATCGAATAATCGAATGCTGCAAACCGGGTTTAGATACACGTTCTCAGTTCCAAGAAAATGAATAGCCATTATTTACTCGGGATTACCCTTCGCGTTTTTAAAAAAATGACTTGATATCATCAGACCCAGGAGTTTGGTGCCCTTGGCTTGTTTAAACAGGGGCAGAACGATGTTTGAACTTCGTTAAAAACTGAATAAATTAAAACTCTGGAATTTTCTAAGGTTTGTGCAAAAAAAATTATCTCTCTCCGTTTCATCGTTACTGAGTGACATCATTTCAAACATCACTGATCCATTCCACAAAATAGAAATTACGTCACTAACTTCCGCGTCACACGTGGAAATGCATGATAGTACGCTTGTTCAGTCAGTCAGTTCAGGATTAGAGCTTCGCCTGGTCTTAGGCTGGGATTGAAAATAAGCAGGGTAACAACGCAAACTAAAGATAAAGTATAATATGTTGTTTTGTATTGCCTATATTAGGCCTGGTTTAGGTTAGTACTAGTCAGACTAGGCCTACGGGTAGCTAGACCACTAGTAAGCTTAATGCTGATGCTAGTGGCTGTATTCAAAGATTGGCATAGCCTACTATTGCATTGACATTGAGAAGAAAATAAGTGATGTTAGGCTACCTACAACCTGCAGTGCAAGTGAAGTTTTATAATTACTTAAGTCTACTATCTGCAATCTGCCTAGCCTATGCTCTAAACAGTTAAACACAGTATGGTGCCGTATAGGCCTACTGGTAGCCAACTGATGAGAGATGAAAATGTAGTATGGTGCCACTTACAAATGCGGTATGGTGCCATTTACTAGTAGCGAACTGATTTGAGGTACCGGTAACAATATGCTTTTGCTACTTATCACTATTATCAGCTGAAGCTATAGAAAATGCTAGCTTTAGTACAATGCAAAATTGCTATTGATAATTTTAAATTTTACCGGTAGCCTACATGCGGTAGACAATTGAAGTTAGTCAGCTAATGGTAGGCTTAGTTAGTTGTGGATTTTTTTAGTGTTTTAGTTTGACACAAGCCTATTTCTTTTGAATTATCTTTGCCGGTGTGTTCAACATACGAGTATGTGCTTCATTTTTCACGTGTATGGTACCGGTATTGTTTGATTTGGCCAAACAATTAAATTATCTTCCTTTTTCGTTTGTTTTTGTGGAACTCAAGCTCTTAAGCAACACTACAAACCGATAAAAGCAGAAAGTGAATTAGTGAATACCATCATGCCATCTCATTTTTGTGTTCCGTTACTGTTCCTAACCAAATAAGCTTATTCAAGTTTCCATAAAGGTGCGTTTAGACTGGACGCGAAGCAACGCGAAGCGAAGGTTGGCGACCTTCGCGAGTGGTCGATTACGTCACTCGCGAAGGTTGCCAACCTTCGCGAGTCTTCGCGAGTGGTTGCTAATCTTCGCGACTGGTCGCTTCATAGGCTAATTTTAATAGCTTACTTTTAAAATGTATTCAATGAGCAGAAAGCTTTGTGTACTTCATTATTGAAGCGCTATTATAGTAATCACAGGTTCTGTTTCGTCATAGCGCGCTGAAATTACGGGTAAAACGAAAATTGAGTTTATGTTATGTTATCACGCAATAATCGTGAAGAAGAGTCTAGACTAATAGCTCAGGTAACAAAACAATCTTGAGAAAAAAGTTTGTAAAGTATAAGTGAAAAACGATGTACAGTAGATCGAATTTGGAAATGAAAAGACTAATCATTTTTTCAAAAACGTAGTAGTACCATAGTACTTAGCCTATTTACTAGCTATCAATGATTTGGTTAGATCCTTCCCCTGAAAACTTGCCATAATCTGTTTTGACGATGACAGTTCTGGGTTTTAATGCAGAAACGCAAAAAGCTGGAAGCAGATGTCAAAAGTTCTCTTTAGGTGTTTACTCAGTTAACAAATCCTTAAACGCTTTCACCACCCATATCTCATCATGGAACTGGTAGATCTATTTTGTAGAGTGTAGACCAATAGGCTAGTCCACAGGTACATTTAAAGCATAAACTATGTTGTTTTTTTGATGTGATTTTTCTTTTTCAGGCAATCATGTTATGATACCTGTAGTAAGTTTAAACAGTTGTTTGTATTTGTTATTTTGTGCTGTTTATGAAGACTCCCAATGCTAATGCTATGAGTGAAACTGAAAGCTGGATTTGTCATCAGTTATGTAGGGGATTTTTTGCTTATTGTGTAATGGATTGCTGTGTTGATTTGCTGGAGAAAGCAGAAAAACATTGCAGTTTTTGCATGATTTGACACTATCATCGAAGGACAAGAATTTAGCACAGTAATACCAGCAGTTGCTTTGAGGAAAAGTCAGCTTCTTAAACTAAGTTTTCGGGACTGATTGAACGGCAGTTTTACTTAATTTGATTAAAAACAGTAAAGCCTTATTTAAAATAATGAAATTATTAAACGTTTCGGACTTAGCTATGTCCATCATCAGTAAAAGTAAAATCTAAAACAGCTAAGAAACTAAGCAAACTAAGCAACAGCTAAGAAATCTACAGAATCTCGTCTGTAAAGTGGCAAGACAAGAAGGAGCAATAAACTTCATCAAAACTTGCATTATTTACAACTTGACACCAAAATTTTTACAATTTAAGTTATACAAAAAACAAAAATCACAGCGATTTCGTGAGAATTAAAGAAATGCTGGCAAAAAATGGATACCCTAGGACATTTGTTGACAATTGCATTCGAGGTTTTTTAAATTCCAAACACACGGATACGAAGAGAACAAACCAAATTACTACTCAACCTACTCAAAAGCATTTGACTTGCAGGCTTCCCTATCTGGGACCAATCTCAATGCAAGTACAGCATGAAATCGGCAACTATTTTGCAAAAAATACAAATGGGAAAATCAAAGTTAGAGTTATTCACGACACATTCAAATTAAAAAGTTTTTTTCGAGTCAAAGAAGGTCAAGCACTACTACATCGGTCAAATGTGGTCTATCATATTCATTGCTCATGCGGCAGCAACTACATTGGTGAGACTGCCAGAAACTTGCTTACACGACTGAACGAACACAATCCCGGCTCCAAAAAATGTAAAAACACTGACGTTACCAACCACCTCTACGAAAATTCCGACCATAAAATTGACTTTGCAAAACCTAAAATACTTGGAACTGCCAGGAACCGAACCAAGCTATTCATTTTAGAAACTTTAAACATCGACAAACTGAAACCGGACATAAACGTTGATCAGTCATCAATAACTTTGCATCTGTTCAACACGTGATTGCTCTTTGTTTTTCCTCTTTTCTCATTCATTGCACTACGCTAGTATCACAGAATTACTTAGTGTGTTTAGCAGAGGAACAGCAGATTGTTTACATCAGCAGGTTTTACTCAATTGCAGCGCTATGTATAACTTTTACTGAAATGTGTCTACTTTCATTCGAGACTAGTTCTTTACTTTTTTACTGTTTTAGATTTTACTTTTACTGATGATGGACATAGCTAAGTCCGAAACGTTTAAAAATTTCATTATTTTAAATAAGGCTTTACTGTTTTTAATCAAATTAAGTAAAACTGCCGTTCAATCAGTCCCGAAGATTTTAGAAAGTCACTACGGCATCGCAACTAAGCAACAGCTAAGAAATCTACAGAATCTCGTCTGTAAAGTGGCAAGACAAGAAGGAGCAATAAACTTCATCAAAACTTGCATTATGTACAACTTGACACCAAAATTTTTACAATTTAAGTTATACAAAAAACAAATTGGATACAATTTTCAAAGACAATATTGAGACCTTTCACAACCTGAACAAACGAAGATTAAAAACCTTACTCAATTGGGCAGCATCAAGCACAACTTTACAATTTCAAGGAAAATACTACAAGCAAGTGGATGGGATAGCAATGGGGTCTCCCATAGCTCCGATGTTAGCAGACGTATTTATGAATCATGTAATAGAAGAGGCTCTCTCTGCATCACAACAAAACAGGCCGACGCTACTGCTGAGATACGTGGACGATTTGTTTTTGGTATTTTCAAATGATGAGGAAGCTCAATCTTTCTTTGACGTAATGAATCGCATTCATAAATCTATAAATTTTACACAGGAACAGGAGTGCAACGGACAACTTGCCTTTCTTGATGTACTCGTTTCAAGAAATACTGGAAATGTAGCACAAACATCCGTCTTTAGAAAGAAAACTCATACCGGACTGTATTTAAAGTGAACCAGTTTTGTCCCGTACCGATACAAACGCAATTTAGTGAACTCACTACTACAACGGGCCTACAAAATTGGATCTTCATACAAACTGATTCACAGCGATTTCGTGAGAATTAAAGAAATGCTGGCAAAAAATGGATACCCTAGGACATTTGTTGACAATTGCATTCGAGGTTTTTTAAATTCCAAACACACGGATACGAAGAGAACAAACCAAATTACTACTCAACCTACTCAAAAGCATTTGACTTGCAGGCTTCCCTATCTGGGACCAATCTCAATGCAAGTACAGCATGAAATCGGCAACTATTTTGCAAAAAATACAAATGGGAAAATCAAAGTTAGAGTTATTCACGACACATTCAAATTAAAAAGTTTTTTTCGAGTCAAAGAAGGTCAAGCACTACTACATCGGTCAAATGTGGTCTATCATATTCATTGCTCATGCGGCAGCAACTACATTGGTGAGACTGCCAGAAACTTGCTTACACGACTGAACGAACACAATCCCGGCTCCAAAAAATGTAAAAACACTGACGTTACCAACCACCTCTACGAAAATTCCGACCATAAAATTGACTTTGCAAAACCTAAAATACTTGGAACTGCCAGGAACCGAACCAAGCTATTCATTTTAGAAACTTTAAACATCGACAAACTGAAACCGGACATAAACGTTGATCAGTCATCAATAACTTTGTATCTGTTCAACACGTGATTGCTCTTTGTTTTTCCTCTTTTCTCATTCATTGCACTACGCTAGTATCACAGAATTACTTAGTGTGTTTAGCAGAGGAACAGCAGATTGTTTACATCAGCAGGTTTTACTCAATTGCAGCGCTATGTATAACTTTTACTGAAATGTGTCTACTTTCATTCGAGACTAGTTCTTTACTTTTTTACTGTTTTAGATTTTACTTTTACTGATGATGGACATAGCTAAGTCCGAAACGTTTAAAAATTTCATTATTTTAAATAAGGCTTTACTGTTTTTAATTAAACTAAGTTTGGTGTTTTACTCGCTAGCGGAGCGCTTATTGATGTTTATTGCGAAGTTAAATGCTTTTGAGAGCATTTTATTAGTTTGCATTTTCTTGCGGTACCAGTAGGCTACGTTGCGACGGTCGCGTTTACCTCATAGGGCTTCGCTCCAAACCACCGTTTGTAAGATACAAACTTATAGCTGCAAGGTCAAGCCCCCTCTTAGCAAGTTTTGGTTATGTCCCTGATAAAAAACATTTAGATTTTTTTATGTGAAAATTGTTACTCAAGCATCTGAATAAAAGTGTTGTTAGTTTTCACATTTTTATGTAACTGACGCTTCCTTCCCCAGTCCAATTATTTTAATTGTAAATGCTTTATCAAGTTTTTTGTTTAGTGGTGGCTAATGAGAATGGAACAATATTAATGAACTTGCTTGGCGGGTACTTCTCTACCAATAATAGTAACCTCAGCAAAAAAATAGAACTCACTTTCTGCTGGTTAGATATATATTGGCTTTCTAGTTCATCTAAATACACTGACTGTAATTGCAATGATTGAACTTCAGACTTAAAATTGTTTACTTTGTCACTTTATTCACCATGTAAAGCAGTAAAAATTTTAAGAGACAGTAAAAATGTTTTGAAATTCACAAACAACTAAATTCAGATATTACACAAAGACACAGTAAATGAATATTTAACACATTTGACACTACTATTTTCATCACATAGGACTGGAGTGAAAAATCACTACCAGACTACAATATTCAAGATTAAAAACTTGGGGTAGTCCAAAACCAATGCTTCCAGTTCATCTTGATCACGGTTACAAACCTTCAGAAACAAGAAGACTTTTAAGAGGACATTCAGAAGAAAAAATTCCATGTTTGTGGCTATTCGAAGAAGTAACTACTAATTAGGCCAATCCAAAAGTTCATAGGAATTTTTCGATTTTTTGTATCTATCTAGCTCTTGTATGTAGCAGTGTAGCTTGAAACCAATTCTAAATACAGTTTCATTCACCAAGTTGGCTTGGTCAAGGAGACAGTGAAAAAACTTTTGCGAGTTTTCCAGTATTCAAGGAATTGTTCAATTGTGGTTACTTTTAAAACAACGAGCTAACAAACAATGGGTAAAAGAACTATCAACACATTCAAAACTAGCCTGTTGGTGGGTTATTTTATACTCTGAAAAAAACAACAACACCATGTTAATTTAAGTTTACTTTAAGACAAAAAAGCAAAAGCTGCTCAGCCAAAAGACTGATACAATAGCTTCTGCTATGCTGCACAGACTAAAAAGTTTTGTTTTAAAAGCTAGATGTCGTGGGGCTAGGCCTACTGCTTTATTGTATTCATTATAATGAAGCTCTGAGATCAAGCAAAGCTATGAAAAATCACTCTAGGATTTACAGCCTTAGCTGTCTAGATCCAAATTAACTTGGCTAGCCTAGGGCTATCGCGAATCTAACTTTGCCAACAACCTGCTCTTTGGACTGATAAATAGGCGCTAAACCATACCAATATACTATTTACGTGATTTTCTAGCAAACTGCGATCGTAAAAATCCAATCAGTGATTTAGTAGGTTATCTTACTACAGCCTGAAAGCAAGCGATGTTGTGCAACTGCTCGCGAAGGTTGCGAGCGGTTGCAACCTTTCGGGAGCTGTCGATGACGTCAAATTTTGGTTGCTTTGCATCGCTTCGCGTTGTTTCGCGTCCAGTCTAAACGCACCTTAAAAGGGTGCGTTTAGACTGGACGCGAAACAACGCGAAGCGACGCAAAGCAACCAAAATTTGACGTCATCGACAGCTCCCGAAAGGTTGCAACCGCTCGCAACCTTCGCGAGCAGTTGCACAACATCGCTTGCTTTCAGGCTGTAGTAAGATAACCTACTAAATCACTGATTGGATTTTTACGATCGCAGTTTGCTAGAAAATCACGTAAATAGTATATTGGTATGGTTTAGCGCCTATTTATCAGTCCAAAGAGCAGGTTGTTGGCAAAGTTAGATTCGCGATAGCCCTAGGCTAGCCAAGTTAATTTGGATCTAGACAGCTAAGGCTGTAAATCCTAGAGTGATTTTTCATAGCTTTGCTTGATCTCAGAGCTTCATTATAATGAATACAATAAAGCAGTAGGCCTAGCCCCACGACATCTAGCTTTTAAAACAAAACTTTTTAGTCTGTGCAGCATAGCAGAAGCTATTGTATCAGTCTTTTGGCTGAGCAGCTTTTGCTTTTTTGTCTTAAAGTAAACTTAAATTAACATGGTGTTGTTGTTTTTTTCAGAGTATAAAATAACCCACCAACAGGCTAGTTTTGAATGTGTTGATAGTTCTTTTACCCATTGTTTGTTAGCTCGTTGTTTTAAAAGTAACCACAATTGAACAATTCCTTGAATACTGGAAAACTCGCAAAAGTTTTTTCACTGTCTCCTTGACCAAGCCAACTTGGTGAATGAAACTGTATTTAGAATTGGTTTCAAGCTACACTGCTACATACAAGAGCTAGTTAGATACAAAAAATCGAAAAATTCCTAAGAAGGTTTGGATTGGCCTAATTGATAGTCACTTCTTTGAATAGCCACAAACATAGAATTTTTTCTTCTGAATGTCCTCTTAAAAGTCTTCTTGTTTCTGAAGGTTTGTAACCGTGATCAAGATGAACTGGAAGCATTGGTTTTGGACTACCGGTACCCCAAGTTTTATAATTATGAATATTGTAGTCTGGTAGTGATTTTTCACTCCAGTCCTAATTGATGAAAATAGAAATGTCAAGTGTGTTAAATATTCATTTACTGTGTCTTTGTGTAATATCTGAATTTAGTTGTTTGTGAATTTCAAAACATTTTTACTGTCTCTTAAAATTTTTACTGCTTTACATGGTGAATAAAGTGACAAAGTAAACAATTTTAAGTCTGAAGTTCAATTATTGCAATTACAGTCAGTGTATTTAGATGAACTAGAAAGCCAATATATATCTAACCAGTAGAAAGTGAGTTCTATTTTTTTGCTGAGGTTACTATTATTGGTAGAGAAGTACCTGCAAAGCAAGTTCATTAATATTGTTCCATTCTCTAAACTAAACAAAAAACTTGATAAAGCATTTATAATTAAAATAATTGGACTGGGGAAGGAAGCGTCAGTTACATAAAAATGTGAAAACTAACAACACTTTTATTCAGATGCTTGAGTAACAATTTTCAAATGAAAAAATCTAAATGTTTTTTTTATCAGGAGCATAACCAAAAACATGCTAAGAGGGGGCTTGACCTTACTGCTATAAGTTTGTCTGTATCTTACAAACGGTGGTTTAAAGCGAAGCCCTATGAGGTAAACGCAACCGTCGCAACTTAGCCTACTGGTACCGCAAGAAAATGCAAACTAATAAAATGCTCTCGATAGCATTTAACTTCGCACTAAACATCGATACGCGCTCCGCTAGCGAGTAAAACACCAAACTTAGTTTTAGAGGCTGACTTTTCCTCAAAGCAACTGCTGGTATCAGGTATCACTGTGCTAAATTCTTGTCCTTCGATGATAGTGTCAAATCATGCAAATACTGCTATGTTTTTTTGCTTTCTCCAGCAAATCAACACAGCAATCCATTGCACAATAAGCAAAAAATCCCCTACATAACTGATGACAAATCCAGCTTTCAGTTTCACTCATAGCGTTAACATTGGGAGTCTTCATAAACAGCACTAAATAACAAATACAAACAACATTTTAAGCTTACTACTGGTATCATAACATGCTTGCCTGAAAAAGAAAAATCACATCAAAAAAACAACATAGTTAATGATTTAAATGAACCTGTAGACTAGCCTATTGGTTTACACTCTACAAGATATCGGTAGATTTACCACTACCGTAATGAGGCATGGATGGTGAAAGCGTTTAAGGATTTGTTAACTGAGTAAACACCTAAAGAGAACTTTTGACATTTGCTTTCAGCTTTTTGCGTTTCTGCATTAAAACCCAGAACTGTCATCCTCAAAACAGATTATGGCAAGTTTTCAGTGGAAGGATCTAAACAAATTATTGATAGCTAGTAAATAGGCTAAGTACTACTACGTTTTTGAAGAAATGACTTGTCTTTTCATTTCCAAATTCGATCTACTGTACATCGTTTTTTACTTAAACTTTACAAACTTTTTTCTCATGATTGTTTTGTTACCTGAGCTATTAGTCTAGACTCTTCTTCACGATTATTGCGTGATAACATAATATAAACTCAATCTTTGTTTTACCGGTAATTCCAGCGCGCTATGACGAAACAGAACCTGTGATTACTATAATAGCGCTTCAATAATGAAGTACACAAAGCTTTCTGCTCATTGAATACATTTTAAAAGTAAGTTATTAAAATTAGCCTATGAAGCGACCAGTCGCGAAGATTAGCAACCACTCGCGAAGACTCGCGAAGGTTGGCAACCTTCGCGAGTGACGTAATTGACCACTTGCGAAGGTCGCCAACCTTCGCTTCGCGTTGCTTCGCGTCCAGTCTAAACGCACCTTAAGACCTGAAGGTACAACAAGATTGAATTCAATTTGTAAATACTGCAAAAAAGTTGAATCAAAAGAATAATACTATTAATTGCACTCAATCACAATATATATGTAGTGCTCATTTTTCCGAAGAAGATTTTGTCCATCTGTACATTTTGATAGCAATGGTAGTAGTATTGATGCCAGAGGTGGAGTCCTCGAGGACGTCCTTGGCCTCGAGGACGTCCTTGAGGACACATTTTGAAGTCCTTGGCCTCGAAGGTTAAGTCCTTGGCCTTGGCCTCGAGGCCTCAAGTTCTCGAAAATTGGCCTGTCCTCGGCTCGAGGACAGCACTATTTTTTGAATCGTTAAAATTTTGTGGAGCGCCTGAAAAATTTTTTGGAAAACGTTTTTTATGGAGATCGACTGAAAAATTTTTGTGAAGACTTTTTTTTTTTTTGAGATCGCCTGAAAAATTTTCTGAAGACCTTTTTTGTTTGGAGAGCACATGCGCTTGTGTCCTTGGTCTTTGGCCTTGGCCTCGAGAGGGTATGTCCTTGGCCTTGGATTTTTTTTGTGTCCTTGGCCTTGGCCTCGAGCCTTGTGTCCTCGACTCCAACTCTGATTGATGCAGTTATGATTAAATGCTAGTGGCTGTATTCAAATATTGGTATAGCCTAACATTGCATTGACAAACAGGAACTGACAAGAAAAAGAATGATGTTAGACTACCTCTGACCTGTAAGTAAACTTTTCTTATTTATGGTGCCATTTACCAGTAGCCTACTGTAGCCAATTGAAAACTGATATGAGATACCAGTACAATCAATTTACTTGTGTCACTTCCTCTGTCCCCTACTTATCAGCTTAGGCTATAGAAAATGCCAGCTGTAATGCAAAATTGCTATTACCGGTATGTATTAATAATTTTTAATTATAGCCTATCAGCTTATAGATGGTCTAAGTCTCATTTGGTCAAACCATCAAATTATCTTCCTGTTTTTATTTGTTATGGGGCACAAGCTCTGAAGCAAAATCTCTGCTAAATAAAAGTGAATACCGGTATTGCAAACCACCATGCCATCTCAGTATTGTACGAAATGTCATTCTGTTTCCGTTGCAATACCTTATATACCAGTAGGCCTGGTATAGCAGATAATATTATTGTACAAACTATTATTCCGTTTCTAGGCTACAGTATTCCAAAGGGTGTCTGGGAAATGCCGGTACTGGAAAATGCTGGTACTGGAAATTGCCGGTACTGGAAAATGCCGGTACTGGAAAATGCCGGTACTGGAAAATACCGGTATTGGAAAATGTCGGTACTGGAAAATTCCGGTACTACTGGAAAATGCAAGTGTTGCCAATGCCAAAAATTTTAATTGTTCAGCTTGTAGTACCAGGTAGTAGGCTAATATAGGGCATCTACTCACTGAAGATTTCTAAAAGATTGAACAGTCATGAGCCTTACACTCAGATGTGCCTTATGTATGGATAAGGTTATGGCCTACTCTCTTTTTATTGTCATTTAATTTAGAATTATTACAGATTAAGAGCTTTGTTGAAGTTTTTTACTTTTTATACTCATATGTCTGGTAAGTGTGCCTTATGTAGCCTGTTAAAATAAGCATGATTTCTGGCATAAAGCCATTACTGATAGCCTACTGCAAATATTTCAGTACAGAATGCCATATTAGGAACTGCAACTTTATGTTGTCAGCATGACCAGGGGTGTAAATCTTTGTTGAGAATTGGGGGGGATAATTTGCAATTTTACTCCAATTTTGCCCTATTTTCAACATTGGCGGGGATGAACCTCGACCACCATTTTTTTCAGGTGAGCAAATTTAGTGAAGAACAAAAAAAGGTCTTCACCAAAAATGGAACACTTTTTTCCCCGAATTCAGGTGAAGACCAAAAAAATGGAACCGGGCGCGTAGCCAGAAATTCGCAATGGGGGGCTAATTTTTGGGTTTGGGGGCGAAGTCCCCAACGCTCAAAATTTTTGCATTTTGTTGCAAAAATAGCTTAATTTTAGAGCTATTTTAATGTAAAATGTTTTTAAAACGTAGCATAGAAATTGGCAGCGTAACATGATTCAACTGGTTTCATTAATGGGCTATGTGGGAGGTGGCTAATGATACCATTGTAGTTTTCTTGTTTACATGCTGGTAAATCACAAAATTCTGTTATTCAATAAAACTCACACGGAGTAATGTATTTCGTTTATATTTTATAAAGAAAAATAATTGGGGGGGCTAACGGAAAGATATTTGAGAGAAGTAATGGGTAATTACATAGGTGGGCACAAGTCCGTTAATCCGTTAACAACGAAGCTAACTTTTTCATTAACTCGTTAATCCGTTAAAAACTTTTTTCATGTTAACGGACTAAATTAACTTCCGTTAAGTGCTGTTAACGGACTAAATTAACTTCCGTTAAGTTCTGTTAACTTCCGTTAACGTTTTTATTGTTAATATCTTTCACCATGCATTCATCGTACTGGTACAAACCAGTTTGCATTGGTAACACTTGTTGCGTATAAGCACGAGTTTTATACAAGAAAGCGAAGAAAGGAGCTCTTTTTTTGTGGCAAATAATAAGCTGCAGCCCTATAGGTCTATTAATTATCGCTGATCACAATTTCCAAAGATTTTCCGATCGCAGCTTCGTTAGTGGATTTGAACTTATTTTTATCTTGAAATTAAATTAGACTGCAAAAGGTAACTTTCAAAACACAAACAGACTACCACAGCAATAAATATTTCCTTACAATCAGCTCAACAGCGTCAATACATGTTCTAGAAGCGCGTGAATAAGCAAAATTGTAGATTACACGCAAAATCAGAGGTGGAGTCCTCGAGGACGTCCTTGGCCTCGAGGACGTCCTCGAGGACACATTTTGAAGTCCTTGGCCTTGGCCTTGGCCTCGAAGGTCAAGTCCTTGGCCTTGGCCTTGGCCTCGAGGCCTCAAGTCCTCGAAAATTGGCCTGTCCTCGGCTCGAGGACAGCACTATTTTTTGGAATGTTAAAATTTTGTGGAGCGCTTGAAAAATTTTTTGGAAAACGTTTTTTAGTGGAGATCGCTTGAAAAATTTTTGTGAAGACCTTTTTTTTTTTTGGAGAGCACATGCGCTTTGTGTCCTTGGTCCTTGGCCTTGGCCTCGAGCATTCCTGTCCTTGGCCTCGAGAGTGTCTGTCCTCGGAAAGGCTGTCCTTGGCCTTGGCCTCGGATTTTTTTTGTGTCCTTGGCCTTGGCCTTGGCCTCGAGCCTTGTGTCCTCGACTCCACCTCTGCGCAAAATGTTAACGGATTTTGCTAACTTACGTTGATTAAAGCTGAAAATAACGGATTAACGTTAACGGAGGTGTGAAGTTTGTTAACGGACTAGTAGTTAACGAAGCTAACGTTTTGCATTAACTTGCCCACGTATGGGTAATTAACTGATACTGAATTTCCCCCCCTTTCCCCTTATTTCTGAGTTTATTATATATTTGTTGATAAAACTTATGTTTGGCATTTTTACATTTGCGATCAAATTTGATTGCTTATTTTTGGGCATTTTTCGAAGTTTCCATTGATTTGTGACTTTTATTTTTGAAAAATTAACCCCCCCTAAATATATGTTTCAAAAGATGCTTTAAATCACTCTTTAGTCCATTCCAGCACAAACAACAGTCTCAGACATAGCCGTAAAAGGCGGGGAGGCTGGGGGGGCGGTCGCCCCCCCACATGGTTCAAAACGTCAAAAATTCGGGCAAACAGTTGTTTTATGTGGGTACACCAGTGGCGAAAAACCGTCTCAATTTCAGTGAAGACCTTTTTTGTTTTCTGGAGAACACCTCTTAATTTGGACAAAAAAACCGATTGATTTTTCGTGCAAAACTCAATGCATCAAGTCATTTTTCGGGCAAAGTTTGGTGCCCCCCCAAATCATATTTAGCTCCTACGGCCATGGTCTCAGAAAAGATAAAAACGTGGTATTTTCCTTATTCTGCATTTTGGTTGACAGGCCAATGGGGGAAGGGCTATAGCCCCCCCTGGCTACGCTACTGAATGGAACACTTTTTTCCACGAATTCAGGTGGAGACCTGCGCTCAGGAACACACCAGAGTCAAATTATTGGAGGGGATGCAGATGTAGACCATACTCAAATTATTGGGGGGATATATCCTCCCCAGGTTTCGGCACCCCTGAGCATGACAGACCACCATATGTTGTCCACAACAGTTCTAATAGCCTACTATTTTTCCAGTACCGGTGATTTCCAGTTCTGGCATTTTCCAACAACCCATTCAAAAATTCCACTATCTCATTACTGTACATAATGTCACTCCGTAACTGTTCCAATATTGCAGAGTTGCCAGTGATTCTCTGACAGTCCTTGCTGTGGTCCTGTAGATTTTGGTATTACTGTATTGGGTAACGGCTATGGGGTGCTTATGGATTTGCAACAAACTGACATCAGAAATCAGTTGATGAAATTATAAAAATGTGCTTCTGGCCATACTGACTCAGCGAATTGCATTTTAAGTTTTGTCATTGTTTTTGTGCTTGTCGTAAAGATCAGCAAGTAATGCTGGGCTTATGCTAAAAAACTAAAATGATGTGCAGTAGAAGCGCATTCAGATCAAAAAAAATTTTGCTCGGTTTTCTCTCAAAAAAGTTTGACAGATCTGAAAACCAACTTCACTAAATTTGGGCTTTTGACAACCTTCCATTTTCAAGATATGATGATGTAGTCTGTAGACTTCCCTGCAAAATGCTTTTCCCATTAGAAATTTAGCCAGGGTTGCTAATTACTAATAAAATTTCAAAAAATTAGTGCATGTTTCAAATCTCAATGTCTTTTCGACAGTGTTGTTAGCAAAACAAAGTAAAGGGTCCAAATTGTAATTTAGCTGCTTTTCAAGTAAATGTAAGCCACTTTTCGAAAAGTTAATCTTCTGTCACAATACTGGAAAAATGGCAACACTGAATTAAGAGGAAAATTGTTAAGTTAAAAATGGCAAGAGGTAGAAAGTTCAAATCTTGGTGAGAATGCATTTTAGGCTTTTCCCAGACTTTTGGTCAAAAGTGAAAAGGTGGAGTTGAATGCCCTTTTAAGGTCTTGGTTGGTGTAATTACATTTAATATCATTGCAGCATTACATTTTCTAAATTTTGTGTTATAGAACTTCTTGGGATCATTTTCCATCAAATTAACGATTAAGAAAATACGAGTCCTTCCAATTGAAATTTTTCAAAACAGCTTCCAGCAAAGCAATCTGGGGCGACATGACAGAACGTGCTAACGAGCTCGTAAAGGCCATTCTCGCTCGCTAAAAAGCGCTAACGAGCAAAAAATCTTCGTAGACAAACTGCAATTTCTGAGCCGTCTCGCCCAACACCCGTTAAAACAGTTCGTTCGAATTTCTTTGCGAGATGTTTGTAACCTGTGTTAGTACGTAATAAATACCCCAGTGTGAC
This sequence comes from Trididemnum nubilum, assembly GCA_963965965.1. NCBI lineage: Eukaryota > Metazoa > Chordata > Ascidiacea > Aplousobranchia > Didemnidae > Trididemnum > Trididemnum nubilum. Next base: position 23,038,798 of record OZ014486.1, read on the forward strand.
GTCAGATGCATTTCTACTTCAAAATAATGCGTTCAAGCGTATTGTATGTACCACATTGTTATCGAAAAAGATACTTTAAGCTATGCGTGATTATTCTACGCAAGCAAATTCTTCAACTGATAATAATTAGTATATGAACGACAGAAGTTAATTATATTTTTGGATCAATGTAAAATAAGAACACCTTTTTCCATACTATAATTTTTTAAATGAAGTAAAGCGCCCTTGAGGTTGTTGGTGGGTAAACTCATATGTTAACAGTAACTTTAGGTCTTTAGGTTTCAAAATTTTTCAAAAGTGAGCAAGTCGAAGTACACTCTTCCTTTTTAGAATCGGCAAATCTTGAGTTTAGACTGGCTGTTTTTAATTTTTTGCCAATATTTAGTCTCATTTGTTCTTGATTTTGTAAAACTTTTGAGAGCATCGATGTCAATTTCAGCGGGCATGTTTGAAACACTGTTTAATTCCGATAGCTTTGTCTGCTTAAGACTTAAGTGAAGGCTTTTTTCTTGCTTTTGCAGCATCGTAAAATTGCAAAAGCGAAAAAGCAAGCTTTTTTCAAGTTGAACAACTGCCAAAAAATTTCTCATTTGCTTGCGCAGAGCAACAGAGCTTTATAATCTTGAATAGTAGCAATTTTGTTTGCAAACACAAGAAAATCACTGAAATTTTATCGTTTTGAATCAGCACAAATTTTAGTTTCTTTGATTAGTTTGAATTTTTTTTGGTTTATTTTGCTGCCAGGGCTGGCAGTGTTTTTTTTAATTTGTTCTTAAATTTTGAGCAAAAATGAGCCTCGTGTTTTAGAAAATCGTTCTTATAAAAGGAGTGTGTAACTATTTTTGTCAACTTGCACTACTTAACATTTTTTTATCAATCGGAACAGCAAATGGTTATCTCAATGCAATTCACTTTTTTTTAGCAGTCTAATAGCAAACATGGCGACGATTTGAATTAATTTTCAGCAAAAATTCGCATGAGTTAGAAGTTTTCAACATTTCGCCATTAAATTTCTAAACCAAAAAGATTTCTCGCACGCTTAAAGAGTGCTTCAAGATCCTTTTTAAGTTGGCGAGGAAAATGTGACGTTTTTTTACTCGAACTGCTTTCCGCAATCGCTCGAAGAAATTTAGCAAGAAAGAATGACGTAACGGATTTCGCAAGGCTTTACGTACACGTGCAAAAATGACCTCTTACGTTTAGCGAGTATTTCGTTCGTTAGCGCCTCTTAAAAAAAACTCGTTATTAAAGCGAACGAGTAAATTTCTGTCATGTGGGCTCTGGTACTCCTTCGACTTTTGCATAACAGTAGGCTTACCAAAATTGTGGCAAGGCCACTGCCATTAGGTACACCGAGGTAATTTAGAGTTTTTGGCTAGTGTCTTGTATTATTTTATTTGATGAGTAGTGTGATAAAATTAAAATTAATATAACACTTACCTGTATGAAATAATGCCCATTGCGACCTAAAGCCTCTTGCCTAAGGGTGACAGTAACTTGAAAATAATCTTATGTAAATCTAAAACAGCTGATAAAAACTAAATCTAAAAGTTTCCACTCTTGCATAGCCCTGATTTTGCTCAGGCAAGCTGCTGTTGTACCGAACCTTTATTAATATGCAATGTTTTTTATTAATATGCTCTAAAGAGCCTTTATTAACCTGCCAAGTCGTTCCTGCAGCTCCGCTTATGCTATGGATTTCCAAAGCTGGAAGATAATACTATACTCTCTTTCGCCTTTGGAAAACGACTTATGCTATGGATTTCCAAAGCTGGAAGATAATACTGTACTCTCTTTTGGCTTTGGAAAACGACTGCATAAGAGGAAGTCGGTTTCACTGTGATAAACACAAGCATTAGTAAGTGTGCTCCATAATTTAGTTCATTAGACTGAATGTTCGAAACCAAAAGCATTGGTATTTTTTACAATTTTATTTGTGCTAATGTATATGTAGACAAGGTTTGGGAATCAGTTGCGTTAAGCTTGTAGTTTAAAATTAATGCTATAGACCAGGAGTGCTCAAACTTGTTGAAAAACTGACTGCATGACTTTTTTTCTGAGCTTAGTGGGCCGCAAAATTCTCATAAAATGCTTGGATAATTTTTATTCCGAAAACTGCTTAATGCTCATGTAACTTTTGAATTAACAAAAAAAGTTATACCGTAGCTTATGTAGTGGCCAACGAAACGCAATTTGCTACTTTTCAAGAAATATTCATGGGGCCGCACTTTGGGCAACCCTACTATAGACAGTGTTTTTTTGAATAAACGCTGCTACAGCCAGGGATGTGGAAGCGGAAGCTGGAAGCGGTTAATTTTTTGTGGAAACAGAAGCACTTTGATGAAAGAGGGTGGAAGCGAAAGCGAACTCGGAAGCAAAAGTGTTGAAAATGAGCCGGAAGCGGAAGCAACTTTTTCAAAATCAGGTGCTTCCGGATTTTCAACCTGGCTACAGCCGTTGGGGTAAAATGTTACAATAATAACAATAATATAGAATCGACAACCAGGGCATGGTATGGAATGGAATGGAACGGAAATTTCGCTATGGAATATGGAAGATGCCAGAATGGAATGGAATGGAAGATTTCAAGAATGAAATGGAAGACAATCTTCCATACTTCCATACCAATTTCATGCTAGATTTTGTGCATTGTATTTACAGAAAAATACATACCTATGTCGGGTGGTGATAAATAGTATTGTCACTGAAGTATTCATCTTCAATATCTACGGATAATATTTGTCGACAAATCGCGGTACTTTGGTTGTTTATATTGCGCAAACAGTGTACGTATTGCATCATTGTAAGTACATAGCAATTTGCAGCATTGATGTTATAGTTGACGACTTTGATAGGTTTGACTTGTTCTTTTGTTGTTGTTTTTTGAGATTGACAATTTGCCAAGTCCTATAAATTTTGTTTTCTTACATCGTCACGAAAACTCGTATTTGTTATTTCGTTCCGTTTCAGCTTAATTTTATTTATATTTTTAGTTTTTCGGTTTACAATAATTCTTTTTGGTGTTAAAGCTCGGTATTTCTATTATGGTAAATGTTGTTTAGCAGTTTGGTTATGACAAATTTTATAGTTGATATGAGAGCAAACTTGTACAGTAGTCATTAGACCATATGCGTAACCAGAAGGCCCAGGTCCTCTGCCTACCCCCAATTGAAATGCTACCAATGATAAAAATGATGACACAAAGCCTAATTATTCAATTTTTTTAGCATTTTTTGGGCGCAACAGTACATGCGTACAACAGCAATTAGCAATAACTTAATATTGACGAGTAGGGGGCCCGGGCCGTCTCAATTCAAATTTTTGCCAACCAATTTAAATGTCCAAGCCGGGAGTAATTCCGTGTTTTTGTTCTAAAAGGTTCAATCTTAGGCCCTCGTCCAACTTTTTTATTCAATTATATGTTTTAGGCCCCCAGCTAACTTTTATATTGCAATAACATGATCAGTAACCATTTATTGCATCTAATGTGCCAGCTTGAAATAACTTTGAATTCCACCTTCACCACCTGCCAACTTTAAATAACAATCCACCTCCATCTCGTCAGTTTTCACGCGACAAAACGCTTTTGAAAAAAATTAGCTTGGGGGAATGCTTATTGAAAAAATTATTGAGGTTGAATCGAGGGTGCTTGGGCTCCTGGTCGTACATATTCCTAAAACTGGTTATTTTCATGACAAAATAAAAATCTTCAGAGGCAAATCTTTTGAGTGCATTATTTCATGCTAAAAATGTTGCAGAAAGCAATCTACCTTGATTCCCCTGAGCAGGCCAAGTCACAAAATTTAACCCCAAAATGCAAGATTTTAAACGTGTTTTGGACCTGACTTGGAGTAAAAAGGGGGATTTGTTCAATTGGCTCTCAAATCTCAAAAAATTTTGTTCTTTCAAATGGCTCTGAAAACGTGCAAAATGTGATTCAAATGGCATTAAAATAGCCATTTTTTTCCAAAAACTTACTGAAAATTGCCCAGCGGCTGGGTGCTTTGCCCCCAGACTCCCGCCCCCAGGCCCCGTTTGTGACGCGGTTGATTTGCGCTAATTTGCTCACCACGTCTCCCAATTTTGATGCGTTAGTAAAACTTTTTAACTTGCGGTTTTAGTCTTTTCCCTTTAGCAAATCCTGGTTACGTGCTAAAGCAGACCCCCAGCTTTTGATCTTTCATTCTTTGTCCTATGAAAGGTCTCTCTTTTTGAAAATTTCTGATGACGTCATTGCATGTGATTTACGATTTAGCACACCCCCAATCCAAAATCTTGGCTATGCCTATGCATTAAACCATGTGCAATACGCATACCAGATACCGGTCGTGGCATCTTAGTATTGTTGACGTACCTTTACGAGCGGTTGCTTACAACATTGCAAAGATGCAAAGCAGCAAAATATACGTTGCATTGCTTCCAGTCTACACTTTCTTTGGTATGGAAGTATGGAATGGAATATGGAAGAAAATTTTAGTATGTAATGAAATATGGAATGGAAGACTTTTAGTATGGAATGGAAATGGAATGGACGAAAATTGCCAGTATGGAATAAGGAAAAATCGTCCTCCATTCCACTCCATGCCATGCCCTGTCGACAACACACGTCAAATAAAGTAGCTTACTAAGTAAACTTGCCTGCTTTTTTTTAAACTAAATACAATTAGTGTTTCATACTGAGCAGGGATGTGGAATCGGAAGCGGTGGGTTAAATTTTTGTGGAAGCGGAAGCACTTTGATGAAAAACACTGGAAGCGGAAGTGAACTCGGAAGCGACTAATTCTATCTGGAGCCGGAAGCGGAAGCAAAAAATTCCAAAGGTGAGGAAGCGGAAGCAAACTCGGAAGCATAAAACTTCAAGAGAAGCTGGAAGCGGAAGCATTAAAAGTTTGACTGCTTCCACATCCCTGGCTACAGCTAGAAGTTCAATAAGCAAAGCGTTTTGAATCGGTTAATTATATTTTCGCAGTTTGTGTCAATTTAACTGTGTTATGTAGGTTTCTATTTCACTACAAAGACGACCTTTCGGGTATCGGACTCTGTCACCAGCGATCGTTTTGCGACTTAGCCACATCTGCGCAATGCTGCTCAGTCTACAGGTAGTTTCGTATTCTTTCAATAATAGATTGTCAGCTTATTATGGTAGTTAACTGTGCTGCCAGATCTTAATTTCGCTTGAAATTAGTCTAAACTTGCAAACTTTGACTCAAGACCAAACCAGTTTTGAACAATTTTTTCATTGAAAGCAAATGTCAACGGCTCGGTTTTGTTCTTTTTTTATCCTCAGCTGTGTATTGTCAATGAAACTGGTATTACCAGAGAAAGTTTCATATGCACCATTGTTATGGATTACAGAGTCACTATAAAAAGATAACTACAGAAATGTTTGCTTTAATTTGCAGAGATTTTACTTTTAAGCTATCCTATAGTTATTTCGTACAGGGGCGTATTTAGGGGGGGCATTGTGCCATGGCCCCCCCTTTGGGTCGCCAGGATTGCAAAAATGCATAGAAAAGGAAGCAAAATTGAGACATGGCCCCCCCTTTGCAAGTTGGGCATAAGGTTTGATCACACAAAGGATATGTTCTGTGCGTTTCTTCTAGGCTTTGGGCGAAAAATCGGACCAAATTTGAGTGAAGACCTTTTTTTTTTCGCTCTTCAACTAATTTTGGGCGAAAAATCGGACCAAATTTGAGTGCAGACCTTTTTTTTTTATTTTTTATTGCTCTTCACCTGATTTTGGGCGAAAAATTGGACTAATTTTGGGCGGAACAATTTCTAATTCAAACCTTTGCTCTTCTCAAATTTTCTGAAGTTTCTGGCCCCCCCTTTTCAAAATCCTGCATACGCTATTGATTACGTATGATATTCGTTTTAATTAAACTTTTTTTTCACAGTTTCGGCAACCTCCCAAGCTGCCATCGTCGCGCTCCATCAAAACCCAAGTCCGTCACCTGAACGGCCGCCACAGTCCAACATTGAACAAGAATCTGTTCGGAATTTTCAGTTGGCGAATTTTACGCCTGTAGTTTTTCTTGCGTTTATCTTACTGCCTGCATCTTTGCAATAATTTTTTTTTACTTTTTAATTGTATAATTTATAAGAGAAGCAGTACGCTTTAGTTAGAAAACATTGCTATTCCATTAAACCAATGAAACTACTTGCCAATGTTGGGCCCAAGCAAACAATAGCCGCTTATTGTGAAATGCAGTTCCACGATATAAGTCTGATGCTAGTATTAACTGCAGGCTAGCTACAGTTAATGGACGTTTTACGTGCCGGTAGCCTACCGCTTATCCAGTACATAAATTGCATGGGGGACGCGTCCCCCCATTGAGAGTTAGCGGCCCCATCGAGATTTAACGTCCCCTTATGAAAATTAAGCGTTACCCAACTAAAAGAAAGCGTCCTGGACGTATAGATAAAAAATGGTTGAGAAAATGTCAATTTCCGGCCGAATATTCCATCAAATTGCGGTAAAGATTTTTTTTTTGGTTTTCACGTGAATTTGGAGCAAGCTTTTCACCAAATTGCTGCCACATTTCGAATGCGTCCGGTCACCACAACGAAAGCGTTTCTCCATGCAATATTTTACGGTTCAGCTTGCATCCAATATTGACCTAACCGGCAAAATGTTTTCCTATTATGCCGCAACTTACGAAAATCACAATGGCCACGATTATCTATTGTTACATTATAGATCAATTTTACCACTAAGCATCACCTGCTTGGTTTTCTTGTGCGGAAAAATAACGGAGTGATTTTTGCCCAAACACTAAAGCGATAATTTTAAGCAAAAACCAAACCCATTTGCAAAAAATAATCTAATTTGTGAATGTATGTTGCTATGACATTGCGTTCACAGCCAAAAACTTGAAAACCAATTTTTTTTTGCTTGGTTCTGAGTCACTTTAACATTGCAGAGGATAGGCGATTTTGCAAAGGCATGTGATTGCTGCTAACTAGTCAAAAAGTGTTGCGCAAAAAGGCGTAATTAGCTCAAAGTAGTTTCATTGCTAAGTTCAGAATTGAATTACCCGTTGCAATCAGCTGTTATTATAAGTATCGAACGGCAGTTTTACTACAAGTAATGACTCTATCACTCAAAAACTCCAACTGTACAAAAGTTATTGTATTCTATCTGGCATATCCGTATCCAATACCAGTAGGCTGCCATAATGTAAAAAATAAAAGATTTTAGACACAACAAGAAACTATTAAAAGCTTATACTGTAATTATGTAAGAATATTTTACCCTTTTAATACCAGTTGGCAACTGTATTTTACTGCGTAGGATTAGGAATATACCGGTACGGATATGTGCAGTAGAAATGGTACCAGTATCAGATCAGTACTGGTTTGGTTTGTGTTTCAGTGAATATTTTACTCCTGACAATATATTAGGCTGGACTAATCTGCTAGGGTACCATAGTTTAGCGGTGCCGGACTAGGCTACCGGTATCAGATCGGTGTACTGGTATCTCAGATCTGCACAGTCAGACAACTATCAGTGAGTGCAGGTAATTTACTACAAGTACCAGTATCGTGAATACGAAATTGTAGTACAAAAATGCTGCCTGTAATAGTAACATTTTTACCTATCGCATCAATGTAACATACCGCTACAGGCGGTACGTAATTTCTTGGCATTATTAGTCTATCGAACCAATACTCCTACCTACTACCCATCTACCAGTAATTTGCTCCCCAAGCATCCAGCAATCTGACCTGGTCATTGTTTTTTCTATTGTTCTACAAGATCAATCACTAAAACACAAACCAAACCAGACTACTGATCTGGTACTGGTACCTGTACCATTTGTATCGTACGGTACCGCTATATTCCTAATCCTACGCAGTAAAATACAGTAGCCTACTGGCATTAGAAAGGTAAAATATTTTTACATAATTACGGTATAAGCTTTTAATAGTTTCTTGTTGTGTCTAAAATCTTTTTTTTTTACACTATATGGTAGCCTATCTGTATTAAGTACGGATATGCCAGATAGAATACGAAAACTTTTGTGCAGTTGGAGTTTTTGGAGTGATAGAGTCATTAATGGTAGTTAAACAAAACTGCTGTTTAGTATTAGTAGTAAAAGCTGATTGCTACGGGTAATTCAATTCTAAACTTAACAATGAAACTACTTTGAGCTAATTACGCCTTTTTTGTGCAACACTTTTTGACTAGTCAGCTGCAATCACATGCGTTTGCAAAATCGCCTATCCTCTGCAATGTTAAACAAGCCAAGGGCACCAAACTCCTGGGTCTGATGACGTCACGTCATTTCTTAAAAACGCAAAGGGTAATCCTGAGTAAATAATGGCTATTCATTTTCTTGAAACTGAGAATGCGTATCTAAACCGGGTTTGCAGCATTCGATTCGTAATATTTTTTGTTGTATTTTAAAGGCGTTGCTTTGGGGACATTAGATGGCCTTTAAGAATTAATAAAAAAAGTTGTTGAAAAAAACATGTGAGGTGTGATAATTGAGAATAGATTAATTCAACTAAAATGAAAGCAATAGATTGAATGATAGTAGAATAGAATTGCGCGAATGAAGCTAATTACCGAAGAAAGAGCCAAGGAATTGCTAAAGATTATCAAATTTGTGGTCGACCAAGCCCAGTTTTGTTTTTTTTTTGCTTTAGCTTGGCGTAGCCTAGTCTGCGAGATTGTATTGCCTACAAAATCAACTGTCATTTTAACATCTTGTTATGTAAATATTAGTAAGCTCGGTAAAATACACGCAAGAATCTTTTAAAGTTCAACATTGGCGGTACCAAGCTACTAATATAGCAAAGATGGTCAGAGCGGTTTTCTTCCAAACCGTTTTTTTTTTCGTTATTAAAATGAAGTTTTTGCGAAATATCGAAAAAGATTCACGATACTGGTATTTTATTAGTTAATGTGCATGTAGCTCCCAAATGCAAAAGTCTCTAAACATCGAACTGCTACATATTATTCGACCTGAAAAATATCAGCTAGCTTAGATCAGGGGTGTTCAAGATACGGTCCGTGATAAAATTTTGTCAGTCCTGCACTCAGTCGTCAGTCTTTATTTTTTTTCGACCGAAATCGTTCTTCATAGACACTCAAAAATAAGTCCAAAAAGCACTGTTACGCCCATGGACGATCACGATGACTTTTTTGGTCACCATCGTTTTACTTGACTCAATTATACATCGGCCAGTGCCCGGTGTTGTCTGATCAGTTAATTAGTCTGGTTGGATGGCTCCAGACAAGATAAATCAATCGCATTAATTATTAAAGATTTTGGGATGGAATCTTGAATGGTTATTAACTTAGTTTGGCCAAAAAGATGGATTTGCAACCAATTTTAGACATCCCCAACATTTTGCCGCAAGTCCTCGTTTAAATCTGCTGCAGATCTTTTTTTTCGCGGTTTTCATGTAATGTGCTGTAAAAGTACAACGTAAACTCTTTCCAGATTTTAAAAAGATGCCATACATTTTATTTGAATAAAATGACTGGCAGGCTAGCTTAAATCACCTAATTGTGGGTTAGGCTACTATAATATTAAATATAGTTTTGATTTTGTGGTGAAATTGAATTTTTTGATCTTTACCAAACCTGGAATTACTGTAGTTATTGATCAACAATGAATGCTTCAGAAGTGAAAGCTCAGATGAACGAAGTTCTGATCAAAATGAGCCAAGTAATGGCAAAACAGAATGAGTTTGAAAAAGAATTTTGCACCAAAGCTGAGTTTGGTTCAACAAGTGTTGATGAAAATGAGTCTGTAAATAATACCGGCATAAAACTCAGTAGTGCTTGTCAAAGTACAATTACTACGGAATCAATCAACGAAAACTATAAACCCAGTGTTGAAACAAGTGTCGATTTTGATCAGGAAGGCCTAGGATCTTCTGAACTGCAAGATGATTTTCACGCTAAAAAGGGACTTCAACCAAAGAAACTCTCATCATTGGTACAAGAGTTAAAATCCACAGTTGGCTACTTATACCAATCCATTTACAACCAAGAACTCAAACTGGACAGCTTAGAGCAATATAGTCGTTCAAACTGTGTTATCTTACGCGGTTGCGAAGCCAACTTTAGGCAGATGACTGACCGACAAGTTGAAAATTATGTTTTGGATGTAATTAACAATCATTTAGACCTTCGATGTGAAATTGACGAATATGAACTGGACATTTGCCATCCTCTACCTTCCTTCAAGAAAAAAAATCCAATCATCATTAAATTTGTCAGAAGATCCATTTGAAATCTGGTTTTTTATCATAAACAAAACTTGAAAATTATTAAAGGTGCCAAATTGTCCATTACTGAATCCCTAACAAAAAGATGTCTCAAGCTATTAGAGAAAGCCAGATCAGTATTCACATTCAAGAATGTATGGACCACCAAAGGTGAGGTGTTTGTTAATTTCAGAGGAAAAAAGCACTACATCGTTGATTTTCCTAACATTGAAAAAATCAAATTTCAGGTCCAGAGCTAACTCCATTCAACCCTATGAAACAAATTAGTCCTGCTTTTAAATACAGCCTAACCCCACTAGTAAACCAATTTTCTTGATCAACTGATTGCCATTATGCTTGGCCAGAGTTGACGAACATTACTCAATACTCATTTACTGCTTTTTTTTGCTTATTGTGCATACTTTTTTTTTAAAGTTCACTTTGCGATGTACAGCACCTTGTTGCAAGTAAATTCTTTACTAGTTTATTGATTTTAGGCCTATGCCCAACAGTACTCCCAAAACCATATCCGAATTTTGCTGCCATACCATTAAATGTAATATTTCCCCTATTAAATGTTGTAACTGTAACTTAGCGTACCATAAAAATGTGTCCAGCAAATAAGTAAATCAACTGTTTCGTATTTTACATCCTGTGTAGGAGCAAATTTTAACCAATGGGTTTGTCTTCTATGCAGTTCTACAATGTTCCCGTTTTCTAATTTAGACAATGATGCTTATCTACAAGAACAAAATTTTTCAAACAAAAATTGCAAATCTTTCATAAAAACTCCAAAACAAATTTCTGTGCTATTAAGCTAAACTCCATTTTTTCGCTACCAGATACAGCTGATGAATTTTTGCTCATCCCAGATTAATATATTGACAGCACTGACATTTACAATGTCATAAATGATAAATCTGTTTCATTTCAATACCTATGTATCAATATTAGATCTTTAGTAAATAACACCAATTTTTCCAAGCTAGAAGCTTTTTTATTTTCTGTAAAGTGCAGGCCAGATATAATTGCAGTCATTAAAACATGGATTCAGCCATCATCCACCGGGCCATTCAAAAATTTGAAAGGGTACAATTTTATCTCTAATAATAGGATAATGCACAAAGGAGGAGGCGTTGGAATATATGTTGAAGACAATATATCATTTTCGGTTTGTGATGAGTTAACAATAATGGAAGAAAAGTTTTTTGAGTCAATCTTTATAAAGGCTATATTTGGTGGAAAATCGATTATCTGTGGAGCAATTGACGGAACCCCAAATCCATAAAAGAATGCTAATGATGTTTTCCTTTTGAACCTCAATAATTGTTTGTCTAAAATTCCACCCAGTTGCAACTGTGTAATTGGAGGTGACTTTAACAATAATTTGCTTAATCATGAAGATAAGTTTGTGAATAGGTTTACAGACAGTATGTATGAAAATGCCTTTTGTTCCATGATTAAATAGCCCACCAGAATAACTGACACGACTGCCACGGTCCTTGATCAAATTTGGACTAATACTCATTTTGTAGAAACCCATGCTTACATTTTAGTTGACTTAGTGTCTGACCATCTTTCTGTTTTACTTTGTGCTAATTTTGCAAGTAAATCCACTAATCAAAAAAGTATGATCAAAAAAAGATTTTTCTCTGAAGCTAATCAGCTTTTGTTTCAAAATAGGTTAAGTGCATGGGCGTATTTGGGGGGGGGGCCATTGGGCCATGGCCTCCTTTTGGGTCGCCAGGATAATATAATTAGCATAGAATAGTATGCCAAATTGCGGCATGGCCCCCCTTTGTAACTTGGACAGAAGGTTTGAGCACACAAACGGTGGGCGAAGACCTTTTTTTTGAGCTTCATCCAATTTTGGGCCAAAAACCGGACTAAATCTGAGTGAAGACCTTTCTTTTTTTTGGTCTTAACCTGATTTTGGGCAGGAAAACAAGAACTTTTTGATTTGGTCTTCGTTGTTCTCAAATTTTCTGAATTTCCTGCCCCCCTTTCGAAAATCCTGCGTACGCTACTGGTTAAGAGGGCTTGACATTTCTCTTCTTCTGCAGAATGAAGATGTTAATAAAGCCTTCACCATGTTAATGCCTGAATTCACTAAAATTTTTAATGAATGTTTTCCTCTTTTGCCTGTTCAGATAAAAACTGTAAATAATCAATGGTATGATGGTGAATTAAAGGAACTTCATAAAATAAAGAACCATTATTACAAAAAGTATATCGCAAGCAAAACATTACTGGCTAAAAGCAAGTACAATGAAATGAGAAACAAGTACTTTCGTATAATTGAGAAAAAGAAACAAAATTATGATGAACAATTACTGAACAATCATAGATGCAGTATTAAAGACACATGGAAAATAATTAACAGCATGATGGGTAAAACTGAGAAGAGTAACTGCAGTTACCTTTTCATCAATGACAAACATATATATGATAAAGAAGAACTAGCAAATCACTTTGATAAACATTTTTCCACAATTGCTCAAAATTTACTTAATAAATTACCTAACCCTACCACTTATTACAGTGATTATTTAAGCAAAGCCAATAGAGAACCTATTTATTTATATGCAACCTCACCCACTGAAATAAAAAATATAATTAGTGGTTTGAAATCTAAATCGAGCAGTGGTATAGATATAATACCTTCCAAACTATTAAAATGCTTCAATGAAAACGTTCTATTTACACTCTCTCATATATTTAATTTATCTTTCAAACAAGGTAAATTTATCGAATGCTTTAAAATTGCTAAATTGATTCCGATTCATAAAAGTGGCACGAAAAATGAAATAAACAATTTCAGGCCTATTAGCCTGCTTTCATCACTATCTAAAGTATTGGAGAAATTAGTCTACAACAGAGTATACGCTTTCTTTAGTAAACATAATATATTATTTGAAGCACAATTTGGATTTCGAAAAAATAGTTCCACAAGTCATGCTGCAACCATGCTGGTTGAAAAAATAACACAAGCATTTGAATGTAAGAAGAAGGCCTTGGGTGTTTCCCTTGACCTTTCCAAAGCTTTTGATACTATCGACCACAAAATACTCTTATCTAAACTATATCATTGTGGCATTGGAGGTATAGCTCATGAATGGTTTAAAAGTTACTCGGTCAATCGTCTTCAATATGTTGAATGTGCTAAAACTTTGTCCTCAGCATGTAGTAGGGTGACTCATGGAGTTCCACAAGGCTCCATTTTAGGTCCCTTGTTGTTCTTGGTGCATGTCAATGACTTTAAAAGTTGTCTTAATAAATCTGACGCTATTATGTTTGCTGATGACACTACAATATTAGCAACAAACAAAAGTCTTTCAGTACTTTTTGACATTGTTAACAAGGAATTGACAAATGTTGACAATTAGCTGATTGCGAATAAGTTATAATTAAATGTCACAAAAACTAACTATATTATTTTCCAAACATTGGGATCTAAATCATGTCCAAAAGATTTGTCTTTGAAACTAAGAAATATTCCAATCCAAAAAAAGAGAACTGTAAAATTTTTAGGATTAAGCTAAAATGAAAATTTGTCATGGAAACCCCATATGACTAACATATTGTGCAAAGTAAGAAGTGGATTATGCATTGTAAAAAAAATTAAGCCATACCTTAACAAAGAATATCTTCTTACTCTGCCCTATAGCTTAATTCTGAGTCACATTTTGTACTGCATTACTCTCTGGTATCATGGAAATAAATCAGTGGTAGGTCAACTACAAAGATCAGTCAACAATTATATAAGATTGATATTTAATTTGAACCCTAGAGACAGTGTGGTCGAAATAATGAAATCCCAAAAATTGTTGTCCATAAACCAATTATTCGTTAAAGAAACGTCTAAATTAATCTTTCAGTTTTTCAATAATGGCCTTCAGTCTTGGTTTAAGTGTGTTTTTAAGACCAAAAGATCAATTTATGCACGTACAAGACAGACCAGTGACTTATATCCTTCATTTTGTAGACTATCAACCACCCAGCAGTTGCTAAATACAAAGGACCTCTACTATGGAATCAACTTCATCTCTCATTTATACAATACGTCATCTCTCATTTTGATGTGCCCTTGAATTATTAGTAATTTTGTAGTAACTGACTGAGGTTGATATATACTGGTATTGGAAATTGTACCAGTACTAATGACATATTGGCAAACAATACAAAACAAAGCAAGGAGGTTTTTTTTTTATTTGTTACTGTATTAAGTTTTGCTTGATTTTACTTTCTTCTGCTTGCTTGTTTGATAGTCTTACATTACGGATACTTGTGATAATTTTTTCTATTACGTATAGCTCTTTGTTTTATAACTGTTAAGCATTTTTATCTCATATTTATTCATTTTCAGTCATATTCGTATATTTTACAACTGTAAACAGTTCCAATTTTGGAATTGCCGGAGCAGGTTGTTTTTATCCTGCTCCAGGTTTAATTGGATTTTCTGACAAATTTTATACAGCGTGAAAAGAATTTTGCAGTATTAATGCAGTTTATTACTTAAAAAGTTTATCTGCTTTTTAGTCACTGAAGATGCCTTTATAGGCGAAATATATATATATGTCAATTTATTCTCGCTGATTGCTGTGTGGTCTTTAGACTATCAGTTTAAATTAGCATGTAGAACAGCAATCCGAGAATTTGCTAAGATGTACAGTGAAAGGAGATCCTCGCACCAAAACAGCAAAATCTATGATAAAAATGTAACAAAAAAGTAATTTTTTCAGTTTCTTTTAGCATTTTTCGCGTACAACGCTTTCTTTTAGCATTTTGCAAATAATGTTGACGACCAGGTGTCCCGACCCCCTCAATTCAATTTTTGCCAACCAATTCAATTGTATAACCCAGAAGAAATTGAAAGTTTTTGTCCTGAAATTCGCTATCTCAGGCCTTCATTTAACCTTGCTACGGACGTAATGCAATAACTAGGGCCAGATTTATCCATAGTATGGCACACTGCCAGGGGCCCCGCGCTCAGATGGTGACACTTTGTTTGGTCTTCATCTACATTTGGCAGAAAAATGTTCCAAAAATCTCCAAAGGGTTAAGGACCCCGCGCACTATAAATCCAACCAGGGCAATAACATGGTTAGTAAGCGTAACCTCGTATTGTACCATTTTTAAATAACAATCCACCTCCACCTCGTTAGTTTTTATACCAGAAAATACTTTTGAAAAAAATTATCTAGGAAAAATGTTCATTGAACAAGTTATTGAATTTGAATTGAGGGGGCATGGGCCCCCTGGTCGTACATGTACTTTTACAACTGGTTATTTTTATGACAAAACAAAAATTTCTAAAAATATCTTCACGAAGCAATGTACCTTATACTTTTCCCTACCTGAGCCAAATAACTGACAAAATTTAAACCCAAAATGCGAGATTTTAAACTTGTTTTGGACTTCAATTGTAAGTAACAGGACGATTGCACAATTTAAATTTTTTAATTGGCTTTCAACTGTTAAAAATCTAGTTTTGTCTAATGGCTTTAAACACGTACAAATTGTGATCCAATGGCATTAAAATACCAAGTTTTTTTTAAATTGGAGTACAAAAGTCACTAGCTGCTCAGGTCTTCGTCCCCAGACCCCCATGGCCTCCGATAGCTTGGGGCTTAGCCCCCACACTCTCATGACCTCCAGCGGTTGGGTACTCCGCCCCCAAGCCCTCGTCTATGATACCTTTGGTTTACATTAGTTTATTCACTCGCATCTCCCAATTTGCACATTTGCACTTTTTGTTTTAAGTCGATTAGCTATAGCAAAACCTGTAGCAAAATTCTGGTTAGGTTTAAAACACAAACCACGGCTTCCGATCTTCCAATTTACAATATCTTTGTCCGCACAAAAAATTCGTTCCTCTTTTGAAAACTTCTGATGACGTCATCACATGTGATTTGTGGTTTGGCCCCCCTATCAAAAATCCTGGATGCACCTATGGGTACAAGGTAGAATGCCAGGGGCCTCCGCGCTCTCTATTGGGAGCTCTGCGCTTAGATAAAAGATCTGTTTTTTGTTTATATTTGGAAAAAAATACAGCGAATTTCTGGCGAAAACCTTTTTTTTTTGGTCTTCAGCTACATTTGGCAAGATATAAGCGCAGCAAAATACTAGACGTATCGGGGTTCCACGCAATGTAAACACAGCCCTAAAAAAATTATCCGGCCCGCTCCAAGTCTTTAATTTTGACCCCCATCCGGCCAGGATGCACGCAGCGTTTGCAAACAAACGATTCCAATTCGACTAAACCTGCTTTTTAGAAGAGTACTGAAAACTAAATTATTGGGAAGCGGTATATTAAAGTTATAGGGCAATCGTATTAGATTGGATTGCCGTTGATTCCGACTTTCTTGACCCAGTCGTTCCTGTAATATTCTACTTCAAACACGACGTAGAGACCTCTTTAATCATCACTTTTATTGGCAAATTTGACCTTGATAACATCGCAATGCCATCTTATCGTTATATTCTAAAGGCATCGCCACAATTAGGCTAAACCATGGAGGCTTCTTGTTTTAACATACAGATGCAGCTCTATATACTGTAAGTTATTGAAGATCTTTCTGGGATAGGCTACTGCATTAAACGTCAGGGTTGCCAATGAAAATTATAATTAGGGAGGCCCCTACGTGGAGTTCAAAGAGAATATTTCTTTAACGGTTGGGTCAAGAAAGACGGTAGAGTCAACGTCAATCTAATCAGACACGATTGCCATAATTTTAGATATCCCCAATATTTTGCCTTCAGTCCTCGTTTAAATCTGCTGAAGATCTTTTTCTTCGTGGTTTTCACGTAATAGTCTGTATGATAAACAGCAACGTAATTTGCATATTTTTCTCTGTTAAGTGTGATGGCTAGCGCACATCTTTGCTGTATCTTATTTTGTACTCTTTCAAAAAAGTTTGAACAACCCTGTTAAATAAATTTATTTATTCATCCCTTGCTCGTGGGCTGTGGCTATTATTTGTTTCAAATCTG
Source organism: Trididemnum nubilum (assembly GCA_963965965.1). Lineage (NCBI taxonomy): Eukaryota > Metazoa > Chordata > Ascidiacea > Aplousobranchia > Didemnidae > Trididemnum > Trididemnum nubilum. The sequence goes on from OZ014486.1 coordinate 23,056,015, forward strand.
TGGTTATTTTTCCATTGTTGAGTTTTGAACAAACAAGCAAAGTCTTGTTTGAAATAAAAAATGATTTCTTTACTAGTCATCACATTTCCCCTTGAAAAAACTCATTGTGATTTTCTACAAAGCCTTTTCGTGAAAGATTTTTCTTATCAAAATTTTACCCCGATTATGTACGAAAACATTTTAAAACTTTTTTTGGAAACATGACAAATGATCCATTAAAAAAAAATTTACGTAAAACGGGTTGAATTGTCAATGTTATTTTCATGATTTTTCATGAAATATGCCTTTGTGACGAAATAACTAAGTGAGTGACGAAATGGTGTTGAAAAATTTCAACACCATTGCAAAACTTCATGTAAAAAGGTTGACTGAGTGGCGGCCACCGATCAAAAATTGTGGACTATGGAATCAATAGGAGTGAAACTACTGTATGTTCTCTATACTGTGGTACTGCCATCAACGCTGCAAATTACAATGTACTGTACTTCCTGCGATGCAATAGGCAGTGTTGGGAAGGACTCGAGTCCAATTTTTAAAGATTCGGACTTGTGTTTTTTGTTGTATGTGTTTTTGCAATGTCTTATTACAGAGCTATCATATATCAACAAAATATAAATGTGACAAGCATTGCACCATCTTTGGCGGGGAGAAATTTCTTACCGAAATCAAAATAAAAATAATTGAATTTTGTTTTATATTTTGGCAATCGCATTTTTTTATCGTTTTGGTGTCATTGGTATGATCACGTTTGGTTCGATGATACCGGTAAGTAAAATGTGCTCAAGATATCGCATGGCTAAGGAATTCTTGGAAGGTATTCACTATTCACTAAGGTATTCACTATCGCATGGCTAAGGAATACTTGGAAGGTATCATTCGCAAGTAGTGGAGGGAGATATTAAGTTTTGTCTGTGTTAAGTTATGTTAAATTTTACACCTGATTTCTTAATGTTACAATGGAGAATGAAAACTTAAAGAATCAACTTGCATCCAAAATATTGCCGATGTGACTGACAAAAATTACCGTATCCAGATCATGAAGCATGAAGTGTTTTCTTCATTACTCAGCAGTGCATTGCTGTTTAACTTTTTCTGTGTATGGACTTGCGTTAGGCCTTAATTTTCTAAGGTTTTTGCAAAAAAAAAAATTTTTTGTTGGTTGGTTAGCTGGTTAAAACATGAACAGATGAATACAGCCAATTCAGCAATAACCTGTTTTGTCATTTTTCAAACTATTCATAACCATGAAAACAAAAGTTGCATAATGCATGCACTAAAGATGTACATATTATGACAAGTATATTTAAAGCCGAGACTCTTCTTCTGAAATAAAAACAACAATTCTAGCCGATTACTTATGCAACGAAAAACGATACCAAACCATGGCGACAAGTGGCGCAATCAGGAGGAGCGAAAAGGCCTTCAGCCCCTCTTCCTTAAATCACTTAGAAATTTAACTCCAAAATCTAAGGGTTTATATAACCCAAAAAATTCAAAGCTTTTATGCCCCGCCCCCCCAGCATACTCCGGTTGCGTGCTCGATGGCGACCTTAATGATCCTCAACCCTTGTGCCTGAACTGATGAAAATTATAAAAGTCCTTCTATTTTTAGCTTCAGGTGGTCGACTTCTGGCTTTAGGTTACTTCCAAAAGTAGTCAAATTAGTGAAACAAATGTGTATAAAATTGGTTACCTCAGTATTAATCGAATGCGATATTACACCACCAGTCTGCACAGCTTCCAAAAGGGTTATACTTTTTTGCACGCTTTCGTCGATTTACTGATTAATACGCAACTGAAATCTAATTAAGCTCTACTTTTTATAGTACGCTGTCACAAATCTACAGAAATAAGCTATTTTGCTGGTCAAGCGGTGAAGTGTTCGTCTCTGGTGCGGGAGGTCCGGGCTTTAAATCTTGGAATGGTCAACTCGAACGCAGTGTTACCAACGGCTCGTCACTGTTACGACATTTTTTCGAAAGGAGCTGTGTTGCCCACGCGCAATGACGCGGAGATGGGCCCTGCAAAATCTTAACACGCTTCGGCGTGATACAACGAGTGTAAAGAAAGATTTGTTTAAAATTATTTTCTCTGATATCCCGAGAAACAATTAACTGCAGTGAAAACTAGATGAGAGCTTGCTGAGTAGCAACCCCTTTGAACGACCGACCGAAGTACTGACAGATTTCAAAAAAACAAGCAACCTGGCTTAAGCCATTGAAAAAAATTGATTTTTGGGGGTCTTTGGAGGCGGTGCCCTCAAACTATGTCAAAATATTTGTGTGTTAAGTATCAGCTGATATCATAAGAAACTGGCACCCTAGCTTGAGCCATTTAAAAAATTGATTGTTGGGGGGTCCATTTGGGGGGTTTCCGGGAGCGTGGTACTCCAAAACTATGTCAAAATATTTGTTAAATATGTACTGATATCAAGAAACACTAGCACCCTAAATTAAGCTGTTCAAAAAATTGATTTGTGGGGGTTTCCCGGAGGTGGCACCCCCAAACTATATCAAAATACTGGTCTGTTAAGTATCAGCTGATATAAAAAAAAACTAGCGCCATAGCTTAAGCGATTAAGAAAATTGTTTTTGGGGCCCAATTTTGGAGGAGTTCCCGAGGGAAGTGGCCCCCAAAAATTTCGGTAGACAAAATTGCGTTTCCAACTCAACAACTTTTACACAAAAAATTAGATTTCGATGTTGTGTGGTTTAGGAGAAAAAGAGCGTACAAGATTTAGGAAGACAAGAAGGAAAAAAAAGAAAAAAAACCTCATCTCGGCAAAAGTGGGTTTAGGGGGTGGAATGAAAAGGTACGAAGACATATAACGTGTGAAATATTTTTGCCGTATCTACGCCGTTTTTGAATGGACCGCTTTTTACGCTAAACTTTCGGGGCAGTTTCGGGTTTCTAAAACAAAGTTTCGCGACCAATTGCCTCAAAATTTGGTACACAGCCGTTGTCGAGTTACAAATAAAAGGTCTGAAATTTTGCACTCATTAGTCTGAAAATGGCCGAGTGAAAACAAAAAAACACGCGACGCGAGCGTCGGTCGTTCCAATATCTTACAAAAATCTTTACAAATTCAAACTACAATGAAATAGCGTTTCATGTGACATTTCTCGCATATTTTTACTGAAAAAACTTTGTTAAAATTGAACTGTACTGCAGAAGCGAGTACTGTACCATGGACCAGAGGTTATTTGAGAGACGGTAAAAGCGAACAGTGTTGACAACGGCTTACAACTGCAACAACGTAATGCGTACGTGTAAAGTTGTGCGACAATGCTTGTGGTTATACTAAAGAGCAACGGTCCGGTGGTCAGTTATCGTAGCGTGCAGACGTGGATTTTTTGCTCTGCAAGTAAGAAAAATTAAGTCGGAATTCTGAGCAGAGGAAGGGGGTTCTGTTTGGCAGAAAACTTGACTAAGGCCTTTCGGAAATATGAAAATTATTTTGACAAAATTGATTCAATGGCGCTCAGCGAAAGTACATTAAATTCTGAAAAAGTTACACTAAAGACGATTACAGCCTATCTCGTAGTTGTTTTTTTCAAATTTCATTGCCACAATCTTTGCTCTATTGCGTCATAAAAAATGACCTCAACATGAGCAGAAAAACTAGGGTGTTGTCAATCACGTCGACAAACTAAAACTTGTGAATGAAAACTCAATAAAAAAAAACTTGTAGCTGATGCAATAAAAGCATGGAATCCGAACATCTGGCACAAGTCACTGCACTAAAAGAAGAATTGAGAAGCAGTCAAGAATTTAATTCTGCTAAATACGATAGATTTAGTGACTGAATGCGAAGAGCTGAAAAAAATAAATAAACTGCAAGAACAAGAGTTATGAAATTAAAAAGTCAATCTATGAAATTGGAATCTCGGGGTGATAAAGAAGAAAAAACGGTGGACGCGATAAAGCAGTACGGCCGGAGGCCAAATTTAGAAATCTCTGGATCCCAATAAAAGATGGTTAAAAAAACAAACGAAATTATAAACAAATTTGAGGTGGTGCAGAATTTGAACATGACTTTCAATAAAGTCGATTTCATTTTGCTTTCGCAATAAGCTTTTCGGACAGAACTCTTCAGTTCCGATCTCTGTCTGATTTGGTATGTGGGTGAGCAAGATCTTTTAAAGACCAAATTGCAGTAAGGAGAAATGCACTCTGCAGTAAGGTAGAAATGCATCTCTGCAGTAAGGAGAAATGCATTTTAAGGAGATTGCAAAATAGTAAGGAAAAACGCAATCTCTCCAATGGCAGCAGGCTTTGATCTTGCTCGAAACAGTTGTAGAGTGAATACAACCTGCTGTTTGCCTGCACAAATCTGTTTTTTTCTGTGAAATATAAACCGCTTCCAACAGGCTCAAGTGAAACTGAGAGCGAGCTGTGGTTAGGATTTTAAACTGCGAATCAGAATAGTTGCGTGCGCACTGATTGGATTCCAACAAATGTTGGCCAATGGCTGAATCGCTCTTTGGTTCGAATTGAGTCTTACTTTTGCTTTGAATTTTCTATTTGGCTGGGTTCTCGGTTGGTTGAGATCGTT